>JAFIRS010001761.1:0-298314 GCA_018342105.1 Gonioctena quinquepunctata | reverse complement strand
GAGGAACCCATCTACGGAGACGGAAGGACTAGTAGCCTGGGAGGTCTTACAGCACATCAATATCAGCACTGGTCCGTGAAGATCAACTCAATTCACGCCGATAAGGGGTCTAAAACCAACTATAGAACCACCCACGACCATCTTAATCGTAACCGCTGAAACCAAGTTCCTCCTAGAACCGCTGGGACCAGCTTCAAGAAACTAGCCTTCCTCTATCTCGCTCAAGATCTCCGAAGGTATATTCGTGACCAACAACTGGAGGAATCATAGGTGTAAATGTTCGAATTTTGATCAGAGTCAAAATTACTGGTTCCTTTTTTATGTAATTTTTCCATTTTTTTTAAGAGAAGTTAAATACTTTTCTAGTATATGTAAATTTTTTTATCTTGTTCAGAATTCCAACTGGAATAAATTTGTTAAGTTGATTTATTGCATATTTATTTGCCTTCCCATACAAGCTAGGTAACATTTATTTAATTTTATTTATCTTTGACTTTTGTCTTTAGCAAGTCTGGCGCCCAACTCTGGAACTAGTCAAGTTAATTAATGTATAATTTTTTTTAGTGGCCAAATTTGATTAACTAGGAAAAGTCATTAATTGAACCTTACTCACGGCCTAACCGTATCCATCTGAGCAGCCTATCGGCAAAGTGATTTCACCTTGTTAAATTTGAATCATATAATTTAAAATCTGGGGTTCAAAAGTAAGGGGTGTTGCAGTGTTACGGAAATAATGGAATCGACCCCTGTTCATCTCTCACGTGCCAGATGATGCGGCCGTTGTGGGTTTCAGATGACGTCATAGAATCGAGGAGAAGAAGCCAGATCGTTCCAGAAATGACATCGAAAAATTATAGATATATGTTTTTGAATATATAAGCGGATCGCACGCGACAGAGATCAGCAGTGGCGGCCCTAGGGCGGTGCGACCGCACCGGGCGCCATTATTAACCAAAATGCGAAAGCCGGGCGAAATTTGAAGGGAGAGAGAAAAAAAATCGACCGCGAGACTGACCCTGACCCTGAGCACCCGCGCAGTAGGTGAGACTTACTTATCACATAAAGTTCTTTGGATCTTCTTTCACATTGATTGTCAAGTGTAGCCTAATAGGCTCTTACTCTTCCAACGGGAATAAGTGGGCACACGCCTATTCACGATTGGTTTGAATTTTGGAAGACGTCAATTTGGTAAATTGACGTCTTGGCAGTTTTTCTCCAAAAAAGTGACCGAGATGTGGTTCGAATTTGAAATGAATGTTTTGATGCGAGAGAGTTACCAGCATTAAACTTGGCCTATAGAAGTAGGTAGCCCATTACTTAAGTGAGTGCCTGGGACGCTTATAACGGGTGGGGTCATCTATAGTGTAACGAACCTAGGCCGGACCTGTCGCCTCTCGCGTTGCCATCGACAACGATGAGATCATCCCCGGAGATATTCGAGAACCATCCAGTCGCTCTGCCGCGGAAGACAACGGTCAATATTGGAAACAATTGGAACATGCCAGAATTCGAAACATCGAGAATGCTGTATCGGAGATAAATAGGCAACCCTCAAGTGGAGTCAGGACAGTCTGAACGAGCCCATACGATCGAGCTATACAGTGGCGTAGTAATATAAATTAAGTTGTAGAATAAGTGTGAAATAAATTATTAAAACCAAGTTAAGTTTATTTACGTTACAATAGCATAATCAGTGGCTTCCCTTATGAGAGGGTTCTCATGTGACTCCGCATAATCGAATACCTATCACATAAAGTGCGGTCGAATTATTTTCAAAAAAATGACTCAGTTGCAGCATCAGAAGCCTTGTCGCTAATTCAGTACATGAAGCAATTTGAGTTCATCGTCACACTGGTGGCTCGGTATGCCTATACTATTCCAAGAAATATTTCCTTTGTCACGAATATTTATAATTATAATTTTTAAAACATTCCCTACCCTCAGAAATATTTTGAGCACTTGTGATATTGTTACGGGAAACAGGAAAATACCCTGTGCTGTTTACAATATTCGTCGGCCAGTCAATTGGGAGTTTCGATGATGTTCGATAACCGCCATTGGAAAATTCGAGAAACAACCGCAATCTTCTTCAAGTTGTCGAATTGGATAGGCTTGACCGGTATCTATCCTGTGCTGAACCAAGTTGGTTCGTCCTTCTGGTCACCCTGTGGACTCGAATACGTCACTTTCATTGGCAGTGAATGTCATGGCGACTTCGTATTCCTTCGGTGACAAATGTTCCAAGGATTTCCCTATGGTTCTTGTATGTCATCAGCCGTACCTTTCCTGTCCGGATATCCGCTCGTTTCGCAATCTGCTACCTACCCAACTGGCTTGCATACTCCTATGTCTTTTTTCCGGACTGTTATTCCATCAAAAAATTCATTGGAAATTCTTACAGGGATGTTTGTTTTGTATCAATGAGAGCTCGGGCAAGTAATAATTTGCCGGGGAATTCTCCACATGGCTGTACTATTCTAACGCAACACCCAGGGTCTTCTTCCAATCGGGCTTCAACGATCTTCTCAGATGAACCAGGTATCCTGACAGTTTTGGCTATCCGCAATTTCACAGAATGCAGGGAGCGGATGGTGTTGTTAACATAAATTCTTTGCCTCCAAATTTCATGTTTTCCTGTTCACCATCGAAAGAAAATCCATCCCAAGAATGAACTCGTCTTCTTTATCTGTCATAAAAACTCTTTCCATTATTGGAAGTCTTCCGAGGGTTAATGTGATGTCCACTTCCCCTCGTATCGGTGCATTATCCCCAGTGACCGTTCGTAGGACGAAATTGGATGTAAGCGGTCTCACGCTGTCTGGTTCCAGGATACCGCTGCGGACCAGGAAAACTGAGGCACCGGTGTCTATAGTGCATATGACATCTCTCTGGTTCACATTTCCTCTGACGGTCAAACTATCGGTGGTTCTCCTTATCCTGTTGACGTGGATGACCCTGGGGGCTTCGTTATCGCTAGCCAACATGCGCCCCGATATGCTAATTTAAGTTTTCCTGGTATCTGTCCGAGGACTCTCTGGATGATCCTCGTGATGGTATCATCACCCTACAATCTCTTTTGAAATGTCCACTCCTACCACATCTGAAGCAGTTTCCTCTTGGTATGTTAGTAGGGCTGTTATTTCTGGGTTCAATTTTTCTTTTATTCTGTCCAGCATGTGCATTACTTTGTCACCTTGTGTATCTTCCTGAAATGGCTCTTTGATTGATACCGTCCTCACTTTCGGCCTTGAAGTGTTAAAAGCCGCTTCTTTTCCAAGGAATGAACCGGAACATCAATGCATTTCTTGAAGCCCGTTAATCTTGGGGTCCTCTGTATTCCGATATCCCTCAACCCATCAATAAATACTTGCACCACCAACTGTTCTTTGAAAACCTCCGAAGCATCTGGGTAGGCAAGCTGAATGAGTCTCTGGACGTCTGCTTCGAACTCCTGTAGACTTTTAACAGATTTCTGCACACGTGTGCCCGATATAGCTGCTCTCAATATTGGTTGCCGTATCTCAATCCTAAAGCAGCAACAAGATCTTCATACTTGCGGTTTGGGTCCTCCGGGATGATCTGTAACATTGCTATAGCAGGTCCCCTCAAAGCCACTATAAGTGCCGTCGCTTTTTCTTTATCGTCCCATCAATTGGCTGTTGCTGCAGCTTCAAACTGCTTATGGTACAAGGACTATGGCGACTGCCCATCAAAAGTCGGTGGCTTCACGGAATTGTGCGATGTGGCAACTCTGTCACGGTGGTCTTGGATCTTCAGTGAAACAAATTTATTTTCTTGTTCTTCTCGCACCGCCCACATTTCTTTCATTGCTTCTTCTCGTACCACCAGAACTTCTTTCTTTGCTTCTTCTCGCACTGCGTCGATTTTTTCCAGTTCAGCGATTTTTTCCTGGGTTTTCTAGAACATTTGCTCGAAAAATGCTTTATATTGTTCCCGTTCCTTGTTATGTTCTTCCATAATTTTCCTGAAATTTTCTTTCGACGTTCCTCCTCTTCTAGTTTCTCTCTCTGCCGTCGTTCTTCATCCTCTTGCTTTCCTCTCTTTTGTTCGGCAAACTGCTGTTTGATCGTTTCCCATCATGGCCTCCATCCCGTCGAAGGATGTATTTCTCGTATTCACCAATAATTGTTCATGAATAGTAAATAAAATCCACACTTCTGTTCTGGGGTCCTTTTTATTGAAACTCCTGAACAACAAACTATTTTCCTTTTTATTTCACAACTCAATAGTTTACCCTAACAATACTTGTTCACAGTTACAATGTTTAACAATATTCACAAGACTAACTTCTGACTGACTGCCTATCGCATATGTCCCGTTATATATAGGACGGTCGAAATTTCCAGAACACTGGTTATAACGTCATCGCTAACGGTCGGATTTCTTCTCGAGTCTTTGAATGACAGTTATCGAACATTTGGAGCATGACATCATCGGTAACGGCCGTTTCTCGAATTTTCCAATGGCGATTATCGATCACGTGGAGCATGGTGTCATCGGCAACCAGCACAGGGGCGTACCCAGGGTATTTTTGTGATCTCCGTAACAATACTATTGAGTCATGTTTCAAACGGATTGAATTTTTTGGAATATTCTTTGAACCCCAGTTTCATAACAATATTATAGGTGATAACACTAACTCAATGCCGATAGCTAAGGTTATCATGATGGCTGACGATGATAACAAGACAAGGAAGACAGTGAAGAAAACGTAACGAATATCAAAGGTGCCACAATGAAATGTTGTGTTACATAAAAGTTGTGCGGAAAGATTTAAATTGAAAAGTGATATGAAACATAAAATGCCGTCAAAGTGAGGTTAATCAGAAGTTATCAGTTGTAGATTACAACATGATCCTACTAGAAAAACAACAAGTGGAACTTGAAAACAAGAACCTAAAAGAACTTTTTGGCGAGATGAGAGAACTAAATAATGTTCTCACAGTAAATAATGAATTATTATTACATGGAATGAGTCATTCAGAGTAGAATAAAAAAATTTAAACAAAGCCGCACAGCAGGAACACAAATGAACGGCACAGCAGGAAGACAAACCAATTGCCCAGCGGGAACTCAAACCATCGTAAACTACGACAAAATCCAACAAGATTCGTTAATATACCCCCCGATACACGTCGGTAGCATTGTTTATAGAGAAATTATCTGTGTTATTCAACAGTCAATATGTTGTTAACTTCTTTATGAGTGAATTATTCTAGTTTTCAACAAGTTTTTATTTACATTCAAAATTACAATCTATCATTCACTTAATTGTCAGAAAAACTATTGACAGACTATTAAATACAGAGTGAAATTATGTATGATGAAATTGAATTCTGCAATGGAAATTATTCTTAACATTCTCCAACCTCCAGTTTGACTAAATTGTGTACAGGACGTACTAACATCCCATTTTTAGTTTGGAGTTTTACAGTTCTCACTTGACCATCTCGACCTGGATAAGTTTCAATGACCCTTCCCATTTTCCAATTATTTCGGAAATTGCTATCCGCTACAGGTACAATATGACCAACTTCTATGTTTCCGTATTTTTCGTGCCATTTGCTTCGCTTCACTAGATTTGGTAAATAGCCACTCGTCCACCTACGCCAGAATCTATCCGCTAAAAATTGAGCAATTCTCCATTGTCGCCGACCATATAAATCACTTGCTTTGAATACCCCTTGAATATTGTTTTTATTGCAAGTCCCAATCAAAAAATGCATTGGTGTTAGGGCCTCAATTTCGTCATTGGGGTTATCAGAAATATATGTAATTGGCCTGGAATTTACAATACTCTCTGTTTCAACGAGTAATGTATTCAGTAGTTCTTCCGATGGATGTTGTTCTTTGAGAATGACATACAGAACTTTTTTGATAGACTGAATCAGCCGCTCCCATACTCCACCCATGTGTGGCGCAACTGGTGAATTGAAAATCCATTTTATTCTGTTTCCTGAGAGTTTAGCATTGATTTTATTTTGATGCAATTCCTCCAAGCTTTTCTTCATTTCCCTTTCTGCTCCTACAAAATTGGTGCCATTATCCGAATGAATTTCCAGCGGGTATCCTCTTCTAGCAGAGAAAGAGAAAGAAAACCAATTGGATCAAAAACTGTCATAACTAACTGTAAAATTTCCCGTTTGCTAGGTTTTTTCTTTCCATCCAGTAAATTGGGGCATATTCTTTCGACTTTATTATTGAAAGATAGATTATCTTCTTGTGTATCCCAAAAAAGTCCGAGTACTCTCTCTAATTTATTTGAGTCCAGGTTCAATGATTTTTGGGGGAAGTATATTCGCTGGGATATTTTTCAAAATTTCTTCATCATTCGAAAGCCAGTTTACCATTTTGAAACCTCCTTTTCCGTGTACCTTTATGACTGTCTCTACAGTTCCATTGCTTCCTCTTTTGTGTCTTTACAGTCAAGGTAATCGTCTACGTAATGCTGATTAATAATTATTCTCATGATATCTGGATGTTCTTGATGGAATTCATTTGCATTCAGATTTTTTATGAATTGTGCTATGGATGGAGAGCATATTGCCCCGAATATCATGACACACATTTCATAAACGTCAGGATTTCCTTGCCTATGTTTTCCTCTGAATAAAAACCTTTGGCATTTTCGATCTTCTCCTCTGATGAACACTTGGTGAAACATTTCTGAAATATCTCCACAGAAAGCATATTTTCGTTCGCGGAATCTCCACAGAATCGGCAAGAGAGATGGGTAAAAATCAGGACCCTTCAACAGAGAATCATTGAGGCTCACGCCATTAACTTTTGCTGCAGCATCAAAAACCAACCTCAGTTTTCCAGGTTTGTTGATATTTTTTACACCAAAATGCGGTAAGTACCAAATTTTTCCATTATCATATTCCTCTTCTTGTTTGGATATTTTTCTGGCATAACCTTTCTGAACATATTCATCAATTTTTCTGCAGTACTCATCAGCGAAATTAGTATCCTTATCCATTTTTCTTTCCATACAAAGCAATCTGTTAAATGCCAAGTTCTTTGTTTCTGGAAGGATTACTCTACCATCTTTCCAAGGTAAACCAATTTCGAAATGATTTCCATTTCTCCTTGCAGTCTTCTCAAATAGGTCAAGAGCCTTTCGATCTTCCCTTGAGTATTCTTTATTTTGAATTCGTGAAATATTTTCAATTTTAAAATTTTCTTCAATCAATTTTCTCAAATAAACATCATCATGATGGCAAAGATTGACGCTGAAAATCATTTTTCTTTTTTCTTTGGAATATGGACCATGTACGACCCACCCCAATCTTGTTTTACTTGTGGCCAATTGATCAAATTTGGGATGGAATATTTTTTGGCAAGTAATAAGACCAATATTATCTTGTCCTATTAACATTTTTGGATCAGCATTATCTATCATCTCTAGTACAGACCGATCAATATAATCGTATTTTTCACAGATGAAATCAATATCGAGTTTTTGTTTCGGCAATGTTAAATTTTTCACTGTTCTTGCATTTCTCAACCTGAATTTCTTACCGCTTTCCACACCAGCTATTTCCAAATGTACCATCTTCGAATATTCTTCATCTTGTGTCATTTGATTGGTCCACTGTAGACAAATAGGTGAAGTCGGTCCGTCTAATTTGAGGATCTCAGCTATACTAGAGTCTATCAAAGTTACCGTTGATCCTTCATCTAATAGTGCATAGGTTTCAATATTATTTTCCTGTCCATATAGTTTTAACTTGACTATCTTCAATAAGGCAGAATACTGATTCCCCACAAAACCAGAAAAATGAAAGTCGCCTGTCTCAGAATGCTCACTATTTTTATCTGTTCTGTCACCTCCCTCGGAGTGCTCGTTAGTTTTATCTGCTCTCTCGACATCTAGATGTACTAATCGATTATGTCTACCTCTGCATTCTCCTATGTTGCAAACAATCTTCCTGAAACATTTTTTCACAGTATGCCCTGGAACTAAACATTTGAACAAAGACCATTTTCTTGGACATAATAACGTCTGTTTTCTGCAGTCATTTCTAAGAACACGTTACAAAATTCAATTCTGTGGCTGCCATTTCCACATAATTTACAGACTGCTCTCTCAGTATTGACTACATTCAGAATTCTTTCTTTTTTATGAATGGGATATTTATGAATTGTATCGATTTGCGGTGGGACATTCACTGACATCAATAATTTGATTTCATTTTTCAACCAATCTGAAAATATTTTGAGGTTTGCATGTTTGATCTTAATTTTCTCTAGAGCCCAAGATCTCTTGGAGTTTATTGGTAACTTTTCTTCCAATCTTACGAGAAGTTCTGGATTCTCTAAATATTTTTCACACCCTGTATTGGTCATGGTAATGACCATATTCGATACAACTATAGAAAATTGAACAAACGAATCCATTGAGTCTTCTCGAGGAATAGAACATCGTTTTGCCTTTTCTATTAAATTCATCAATATCCATTCTGTTTTTCCAAAACTGAGTTTAAGTGTTTCATTATCTCATCTACATTCTCTGAGCTACAGTAAAGATCCCTAACAGCCTCTCTAGCACGACCTTTCAATGATTTTTGCAATCGTATCAGATTTTCTGCCTTAGATATATTATTTTCAGCAGTGGAACAATTGAACTCATTCATCCAAAAGGAAAAATCGCTTATGTCACCATAAAATTCTGACAAAGGTGAGATTCGTTGCTTCGCAACTAGTTTTTCAATATTGAAACTCAATTTTTCCATACAATTTGTGAGTATGGTAGAGAAATCATCTGTCGTAACCTTATTCTTAGAAACAATATGATTATCGAACCTAGATGCTTCCATATCTTTATAGTAATCAATACAAGAATTATTTGAATTGTCAAAGGTATCATGGCAAAAAGGAATTTTATTACTTTGATTTATCCATTGTTCAGTATATTGTATTTTTCTTTGTCTTTCACTTCCCTTGATTCTATCTTGAAATTGGAATGTCTTGAAGATGTCTCTGATTTTTCTTCGTCCTCTATTTCCTCTAATTCTAACTGTGCCATTCGTAGAATTTTTCAGTTTACTTTTTCTGTTTACTATTATTATTTTTCATGTTTTCTTCCATAATTTCTCCGATTGTGACGTCATTTTTCGTAAATACTTGGTTTTCTTGACTTGCCGTAGCTCTCCTACTCGTCGAGGATTTCTTACTTATGGAACTCTTAGTTAACAAAGCTTTTGTTGATCTTGCGCCAGTATGGATCTCTTCATTGTAGTCTCATGCTTTGACATCTTCTTAGAACCATTTTCGATTGATTCTTCTGGAGCTAATTATTGCCTTTGAGTTTCTCTTCTAGACACACTTTCAAAACCGTATCTTCTGGGCGGAATTCCGATATTTACTCGTGAGCTTCTTCTACTCTCAAAATTTCTATCCAAAGACATCTTGTAGATCACGCCGGTTCAGTAGTTCGGAAGGACCAATTGTTGTTAACTTCTTTATGAGTGAATTATTCTAGTTTTCAACAAGTTTTTATTTACATTCAAAATTACAATCTATCGTTCACTTAATTGTCAAAAAAACTATTGACAAGCTTTTCGTTAGATACAGAGTGAAATTATGTATAATAAAATTGAATTCTGCAATGGAAATTATTCTTAACACAATAAATATCGAAGTGGATGAACAGGAAAATAACTCCACTCTAGTTGAGGGAAAGACAGGAAAAAGAAATGGGGGAAAACCCAGGCAAATAAAACGAATTGTCTGTGGGAAAGTACAAAAAGACAAGGAAAATGTTGAAAAGGGAAACATCCTGATCATATTTTCAACAAAACAAGGAAAATGGTTTCTGTGGAGCGGAGAAAAAAGTATGGCTTTATCTTTATCAGCAAATGGAATGATTATAAATGGCTATATTAAAAATAAAACAAGTGTGAAGTCGCTCTTCTTCTTCTTCTCTTCCTTTATTGGCTGTCTTCATTACGATGACGTATACCAGCACCCCCCTTTCACGTAACATCTGTTACGTAATCGGGCATGGGTACCGGCGAAGAGAAGGAGCCTGGATATCTTCACAAACATTTACTGAACTGCACTTAAGTAAGTTTATCTTTGCTAGGCACGTTTAAAACGGCGGGACAATCAAATAACATTCAATTGACTTCCTACCACGAGTAGGTACGCCGCCAGTCCTCAGCCACGGTCAGAGGTCGAATCCAAGTGTAAAGTCGGAAGATATTGACCAACGGAAGAAAACAGGCTCAAAACCTTTGTTGTAACAGCACCCTTTGATGAAAAGGATGAAATGTACGAAACAAAATGCTGGCCTAGGAGATTTGGAATAACAAGATTTGATTTCGATAAACGTAAGGAGTTTTTAAAAAATGAAGGAGGACATTTTCGAAGAAATAACCTTGGTCAGTCAATTGGAAATGCAATCGATAGAGTGGAAAACATGCTCGAAATAATTTCAACAGGATATGGGCCCAGCCCAGTAAATATATAGTTGTATCAAGGTATATAAGTTATATATCCTGCTGTTAAAAATAATTTTTCTTTCGACTCTAGCCTGGAGAGCCCTGAAATCAATAGAGGCAATTCTGTCTCAGAAAGTCAGACCGTCAAACAGTACGGGCTCCAGACTATTGGTCCGAATCACTCACAGTTGTTTTTTGAATCGCGACGCGTCGAAAACTGCGCTACGGAATCTAGCGACCATCTAGATCCGCAAAAATCTGTTCATTTAAATTCACTTGCATCTCCTAGGCTGAACCGTATGAGACTAGGCATGGATAGCATGAATGTGAACAAAAGCTACGTTGCAGACGTTCCTGATGAAGACAATGTTGACTCACCGAATATTTTTTCTGTTGACCAGAATACACTGCGTGATCTGAGTCCGAGGGAAACTTCCGCTATTTTTTTTTTTTTTCGATAGGCCTTTGAGAGCCCAAGTAATATTTTGAATTCTGGCGATAGACTCGCCAGGGTAACTCATACCCCGATCAATAACGCCAAACCAAGCCGAGTTGCGGGGACATTTCAAAGTTCAAAACATAATACGTTAAGTTCAAGAGCCTCCAGGCTGCTCAATTTTTGCAACGAACTTTCTGCGAATTCGGGAATGAACGGAATGATAATGTTTAATTCAAATCGCCCCCGCACTCCTGACAATAATTCTATTATATCAGAGCTCGACCGCTCTCGAGCTAGTAACGGGTCCGCGCTCGAAGGGCGTCTACCTGCCCGCGGGGCCGTTCCTCAATCGACTCGCACGAATAGTGAAATCCCTGGTGGTACCTCAGGAAAAAGAGGAATTGTGGAAGTTGTTTTTAAGATTTGAGAAATTCCGTGAAATGAGACGGAAGATACCGGTAATTAATACCGATGAGGAAACCCCACTTTTGCCTTCCCCTGAAAGGCAGCAACCCTTAGCAAAATAGTTGGTATTTATAGAATGAACAGAGAACATAGTCGTAAAGAACTCCATTTCACGTCAATATACGCATTATGTAGAATTATTCTGTGAGGCAGGTAAGATGACCAAGACTCACATTACATATGATCATACAGTCACTGGTATCGTTTCAGATTTGATAAAATTCCACTATTTTTTAAGTGAAGAATAAAACAACAGTATGAAACTTCATAGAGGGTTTCAGTGAAATTAAATCACAATTGTGTTTTCAAATCGAATGGGTACATTGGGTTAGTCGGTCGTTTCTTGATCCACTCCTTTATTGATGGTACTGCTAAAACATTATTTTTCACTTTCACCAGATTAGGGTAGTCAGCGATTACATCTTTTTTGAGCATATTACCCAGAGCTTCATATGAGTCTAAGAAAATGATATCAGCCCAAGTAATCTGGAAAAAAGTTATATGAAATGTATAAAAAAATATTAAAAATAAAAAAATCAGCTCAGTGTGCGACAAAAACTGATAAGTAATGTTATATCAAAAACACAAAAATTGTAATAAAAGCAATAGAAGTAATAAGAATGGACCAATCTTGAGTATGAAAGAATATTTGAAATGAAAGGGAAGATTTTTCAAAAAGTTACAAAATAAATAAAATTTTGGTATTATTCATTTGGTATTTTGAATATGATCGGGACAGATGGTTCGTCCATTTATAAATGAATGAATGGAATATATATTTGAAATAAGGATCATTTTTTCAGGATGGAGAAAATCCTTTGTGTGAGAGTTCCTGAGTTCTGGGATCTACGTGCCTTCGATTTACCCATAAAAACTTCACCCAGTCGGCTAGTCCCTCATGACGTCCGATGACACTTGAGCCTCCTGGCCCATTGTATCTTGCCTGTTGTTCGCTCTTACAGCACCCATTTCAGTAATTTTGTGCCTTGGACGAGTTTGTACAAGTCCTCCACTGGGTATGTGCTGTATAGTTTCGGTTCAGCAATTGGTTGCCTGAAAATTGGCTGTCTTCTGCGATCCAAGGCTCTGTAGTTGTACAATATTTGTGATACTATTTCTGGTTCCTTACCGCATAACGGGTCTGCTGTTTTTTTCCGGCACGACCTTTTGATATATACTTTTCCATGTCTGTTCCCTGGAATATTATTGCCATGCTATTTGTGTTTTTTATGGATCCATTCTTCTACTGACGTTCGTGTCGTGCACCTGATTCATTCTTCTAGCGAGTTAATAGGCTTTTTCGTTCCTGCGAATCCCTGATGTCCTGGCACACAAATCAGCTTGACGCGGTTTTGTTCTGCCGGAAGTGTCAGTTCTTCTTCACAGGTCCATACCAGTTGAAACGTCACTTCCTGACTACTCAGAGCCTTCAGTGCTGCCTGGCTGTCTGTTGTTTTTGGAACGTAGTTCCTTATCGCGCGTTGCGAAAGAGGGCTAGACGGAATAAATTAAGACCAAAAGTTGTAACGAGACTTTCGCTATGGTTGTCAGCCGTGCGGCGTGCGCGTGTTTCTCTGTCTGTCTCTCTCTCTCTCTCATAGGAAGCAAGCCCGCTATTTTCGTTTCGTCTTTCTATTCCACATTGAACAGTGTGGTGTCGCGACGATTATTTTTGTTGAGTGTATACAGGTTTTTGGTACATAATAAATAATAAAAAATAATAACAATAATGAATCCTGACAGTATTTCTGCACAAGTTCCGGATATTGCTGATGGAGTTAGGTAAGTAGAGATTTTATACAGACAATAATAAATGCTTATGTATTTTTAGCAAGTACGCATTATAACCTCTCTTTACTATTGTGCTAACCAAGTCATACGCGTTATAATCTCTCCATTATTGTGTGTTTAGCAAGTGTACGCGTCATAACTTTAATAAATTTAAAAGCAAATTATATTTTAATATTACAATATCAATGCGTATGTATTTAGCAAGCCGTGCGTGTTCTAACCTATACGCTGTTGTGTTTACAAGTCGAGAGTATATATATATATATAATATATATATATATATATATATATATATATATATATATATATATATATATACACTCTGTTGTGTTTACAAAGTCCCGCGCATCTATGACGTGTACGAAAGAATAGACAGACAGAGTGCATATATATATATATATATATATATATATATATAAAATATTATTATAACTTGAAAAAAATAAAAATTTATTACAATTCCTTCACTAATTAATCGAAAGGAACTTCGTTCCATCCGGGTGTCCCTTGACACCTCTCAAGTTTTTCTTCGCACATTGAAGGATTGCGTAGACTGCTGCCTGAAATATACAAGTGTGTAGCTGGACTCCTTGTTATTCCATTGTCTTGTATAGATACCCTGTATGACTTCTCAAAAGAGACTCGTTTCGCGATGTGATCTGACCTCAGGTCTAGCACGTCCCTGGTTACAATACTTGCGATGCTCATGGGTCCTGTCCCAACATTAATGTTGTCCAGTGTGTTTCTCGGTCTGAAAGCATCTAGTCTTGCCTCTCCTTGTAACACCAAGCAATCTCAGCAGTGTATTCATGGCTGCAGTGGGCGTTGATTTCATTGCCCCTGTAATGCCTACGCAGGCTAGTCTTTGCACCTTGCCTAGTTTAATTACTATCGTTCCGGACGTCCATCGTCTTGATGGATTTGAAAGTTTCTCACGACGTTTTGAATCGTATCTGCAATCGTCTTCAGGTGAGTACTGACAAGTTTAGGTGCTACTTACCAATTTATATGACTGTCAGTGCAATGATGCGTGTAATTCCGCCATGTGCAGTGGTGCGTGTAATTTTGCGCGGTGTGGTGGTGCGTGAAGTTTCGTGCCTCTGCAGCCCGCCAGAAAGAGCAATCAGTGGTTTCCATACGTTCTTGATCTCAACGCTTGGTTGACTGAAGGCGCTATTGGATTCGATGTAGGCGGCCTCTTTGAACTTTCGTTTGAATACTTGCGTCGTCCCATAGAACTTGCGTCGTCCCATAGAACTCGATGATGCTCAGTCCAGGCGTGGTCAGCGATTCCCGAGTTTGATGTTTCTCCACGTTGAGTCCATTTCTTGTGCTCATCCAATCTTACCGATAACGGTCTCTTTGTCTCTCCAATGTAGGAATCTCCGCATTCACATGGAACTTCATAAATGCAATTCTTACTGATTCCATTTCTGTTGTCAGGTTTGGTCTTGGTCAGGAAACTCTGTAAAGTACTGCCGGATTGGAAGCAGCTCTTGATGTTGAACTTGTTTCCGATCCTTCTGATCTTCTCGGAGACACCTCTGATGTACGAAAGGCAGATCACTGTGCTTTGTTGTTGCTCTTCAGATGTCTTCGTTCTCCGGAGTTGTTTCAATACTTCTTCTAGGAGTTTCTTGGGATATCCATTCCGGTGGAGGTCATCTCTGATGTGGTTTAATTCGGCATCCAGTGACTCCACGTCGTTGCATATGTGCGTCTACCAATGTTCTCACGATCCCTCTCTTCGTCGAACTCGGATGGTTGGAGCTGTAACTGAGCCTAGTTTAGTTTTAGCGCTCCTTTGTTGTGTATTTGGCAACCATGTACCAGTGTACCATGTGTGGTTTTGGCACCCATTTATTTCCAAAAGAGCGAGTTGCCACAACTACTGTGATCTCCGCTTTTCTGGCCACTTCCAATTTTGAGTCCAGTATCAACCCGAGATATTTGACCCCTCCCTGCTCTGTAGAGTCCCTCTAGTTTCCGTCTTTGAGTGAATGCTACCATGGTAGTTTTTTGAAGGTTGATGTTCAATCCCTTCATGTCTGTCCATCTAGTTACCAAGTTTTGGATCTCTTGCATGCCATTCCTAAACGTATTTTGTCATGAGTTACCACCTTTTTCGCCATGTCCAACTTTCCCGGGAGTCCCTTTTCAGAGCCTCCAGTCCATTCTCATTGGCAGGTTTCTGTACTATTTGAGCCTCAAGAATGTGAACCCTGAAGAGTTCATTCATAGTTTCTTCTCCAGTGGTGGTGTACTCTTCTTTTACACTTTTAAGGGAGTGTATTGCTTGATGTTTGTCCTTTGAGAACATTCTTTGGAGTCTGGTGCACTCTTGAGTTTTTTCTATGTCCTCACAGTACATCATCCTCATCCCATCTTCCAGTTTTCTTGACGCTGGTTTTTTTCTTGTGTGTCTCCTCAATCTTGTATCTTGTTCGGCATTCCACCGCTCCTGGATAAGGGGACAATTTTTATTAAACGCAGAGATGATTATGTCATTGAGTTGCTCCACTGCCATCTCTAGTTCCCTGTTTGTACTTATCGGTCTTTGTAATCCTAGAAGATTGTGTGCTAGATCTGCCTTGTTTGCTCGTTATTCTGTTTTCCTTGGATTCCGATAAATTTCTGTGGTGATGTTGCTCTTTATTTTGCAGTTTGTGTATGAGGTTGCAGCAACTTTCCTCTTCAGACACATTCCATTCATAAAAATCATCAGTTGTGATACCAAATCCAGGAGCACATTGCTCCAAAAACTTTCTCTCAGTTCATGTAAAGATATTTATGAAATGAATAAATAATGAAGAGATTTGCCGAATACAATGTTTTCAGCATGAGAAAGAACCGAATTGCTATACAAATATCAGATAGTCACACTATTCGATCATAAATAAACACAGATAATGATAAATATTCCACATTCTGAGGTCAAGCATTCCTCCATGTTTTGAACTCATTCACAAATAAAAAATAAATAGTGAAAACAAAGTATATACTTTTTCCTATATAAATATTAGGAAAAATCAGTTTTCTACTATCTGAATTTGAATCTATGATGATCTCATATTTTCAATAATTCAATCTGAATCGCACATATATTTTTCTTCCTTCAGTACGATGCATAAAATCTAAACATCTTTGGGATATAAATCATAGTGGTATAGGGACAAACGTATATTTTTTCACTATCTCTTACCATTTCATCAATGAGTATGGATGTGGCATAACATACATCTTCACTAACTTCAATAGCTGTATTTTCAATAAATAGTCTTCTGCCGACATTCATTTCTTGTGGAGCCAGAACTTTTTTCTAATTTCAGACTGTGGTGAGGGGCATTGTCCATAACGATTACAGAATGTTATTCTAACTGAGGTAACACCATCTTCTTGCTATTCTTTGAATATAGTGTCATTTAGATCATTTGATAATCGCCTGAAATAATAGTATAAGACTCGGTATGGATGAGTACATAACTCAAAAACTGTTATCTTCAAGCATCATGTTTTAGAGAAAAACGGATAATTATTGTACACGCGGGGAGTGAAAATGGTTTTGTACCAAACGCTGTTGTAGTTAAGCAAATAAAAACAGGTTCAGTAGATTATCATGAGGACATCACTGCACCTTTTTTCAAAAAAAGGTTCAGTGAACAATTGCTACCAAATATACCACCAAATTCCGTTATTGTGATGGAAATGCGTCGTACCACTCACGTCGAAAGGTAAAAATACCCTCAAAAGCGACAAAAAAAGGACATTTCGAAATGTATGGCTCCAAAAAATTTTAATATTTCCAGAAGGCTACGAAGGAGGTATCACTACAACTTATTAAAAATCAAAATTCCGAAAAAGAATTTGTCATTGACGAACTTTGCAAAAATTATGGTCATACACTGCTGTCTTATCATTGCGTTTTCAACCCCATAGAATTATATTGGGCATTTATAAAAAAAAATTGAGAAAATCAATCAGTGTCCAAATATAAGCGGGGAAGTAGTAGAAAACGTTAGCAGAATCTTAAGTAAGCAATATAAAGATCTTTGAGCAGATTGCATTTAATATGTGATTTCAAAAGAATATGAATATTACCTTTTGCCATCCATTCAACCCGTAATCATAAACTTGAATGATTCGTCTGATTGGGAAGATTGCCCTTATGATGATTGAGGGTGGAAATGCGTTTGTCATCTTCAATTTTATTTTTATAATTTCATACTTACTTCAAATTTTATTCAATTATGTCTAGTTTTTCTATATATAATGATGTTTGTAACAAAACCTGATTGCCAACTTTCGTAATTTTTATGTAGCATTGATGCTAAATGAATATATAACTATTATCCTTTAGAGCACTGAATAAACAGTAATGCTATTTTTTTGTATTCTACACTTCCCGATTTTGAAAAACATATTTTAACAAAAATAGGCAAAGTTCATTTGAATTAAAGTATGAATCTCCGCCTATGGTCGGCAAGTCCGGTCAAAGCGGCAAATCCTATTATATTTTGGTCTTATCAGTCATCCAACTGACAATGGATTTCTATACAAATATGAAGTAATTTCAAAATGAAAAGTCCACTTTTCAGGTTCAGAATACAAGAATGCAACTCCGACAAACCATGTCACTTTTCAACTGGCCAACTATTGATCTTTTTCCCTTCTAGGTGGATCCCAAATTCTATTGAAAGAATCTCTAATAGGGCTTGTCTCAGTTCTGAAAGTGGTTTCTTGCCCAACTTTATTTTCACCTGACCAGCATTGACCCGTGTTTCATTCATAAAACATACTTCTTTTCTTGGTACCGAAATAAATGTTTTCAAATATTAATGCATCGCATCTGGTTCTCTTCTCATAACTGAATGCCAATTTTCCTGTTCATTTTGAACTGTGTTGAAGAATCGTCAGGATTAACACTTTGCGAAGCTGTCTCTAAAGTTGGCAGATCATTGTAAAAAAAATTACGTAGGTACATATCTTCTTATAGCAGCTCAAGATGCTGAACCAAAACTTTCAACCTTCTCAACAATATTCCACATCCTTTCCTTGCCAACGGCTATTTATTTAATATAATTGGTTTTATTTTCTGCATAACCATTTTAATCCTTCTAACCATTTCTGATGATTTTTATTGGGCTCATTGTTTAGTGAAAAAAGTATTAACAACATCAACAATGTTTATGCTGCTTTGACAAGTGAACATCAAAGGCATAAAACATGTAATTTCTGAAAAAACGATTTTGAAAAAAATGATTATAAAATAATAAATGAAAACACAATGATATAACGATAGTACGGGGAACAAAATATATTCAAAAACAGAATACAATAAAAATACACACTACTCAGACAGATGATGCAACGACATTTGACATTATGGACAGATTGTCAACTCGCCAAAACAAATATTGTATGTTATACTGGCTTGGATCATTGAAACAGCGCGAAGCCGTAAGCAGTATAGGTAAATATCTGGTTACGGTACAATAAAATCACCTTGAATACTCACCCTCTCTAAGGAGATGTATCCCCCATTTGTCACGGCAGCTTTTTCCAACTTTTCGAGATAAAAGGGCACCTTTTCTTTCAGTAAGCCCTCTTCCAAACTACTCTTTTTTGCTTGGTCTCTTTCGAAGGACCACTCATCAACTTCTAAAATTGTCATGAAAGCGAACATTGATCGAGTTTCAATACTTTCAAGTGATTTCAATTCCATTTATAATATCTGATATTAATAACTTTTTGTTATCAATAATCCGATAAATTTTTTATCTAATTAAATTATTTATGATACTCACTTTGGCGCAAATCCCTGATAGTATCAACGGTAATATCAATTTTCAAATTTTCGACATCGTCATTACCACTAAGTTTCACTTTGGTTGCTAGATATCGGCAAATTGCTGTAGTCTGAGGAATTAGCTTTTCATCGTGTTCCAGTACTGGTAGTTGTCCGAGAGGCATGGCTGGAAAATTAAGGTAATAATTTATACCACAGTGTGCTACATCAACACTCCTTCGACAAATTCAAGATTCCATTCCTGATATCAATTCATGAATGTTATCCACAATCCTAATATGATATCCTCTATAACCAATTTAATTTCATAACTAAACTTCTCAAAAAGGGAAAACTGATTACAAACAGGTAATATAAAAATAATAAAACATTTCTAGATCTAGCCAGGCCAAAATCAGTTTTCAGTGAGAGCATTTGGGTCAGAAACATTTCTCAGAGAGATAACGTATAAGCAAACAACGTCGAGACACATCAAATTTCAAATTTAGTTTTGCTTCCATTTTAGGTATAGTATCCATTATCAATTGCAGAAGCATAAAAACAAGTTTCCCAGTCTTGCGGCGGAATTTTTTGAGCAGCAGGGCGGAATAACTAATTTTATTTAGATATTTAAATATTTTAAAAATACGTTAAAATAAAAAAATATGCCATAAACGAGAAAGTATGTATTAATAGGCAATCGGATCATCATAATTTTATTTTCCCATGGTAGAAAAAATGCCATATTTTCCATCGAAACAAAACAGCTACATAATATTTTAAAACCTATTTCGATCCCAGACCAGAGACGCTACTGGCTTTCATTTACTCAGACCTCCTGAAACTGGTGATGTATTAGTCTCAACGTATAGACACACCTAGAAGCATTATCATTGGCTTGCTGTCACTCAAACCCTTTGATCTTCGGTTCGCCGACGGAGAATGTTTACGAGTAGTATACTTTATTTTTCGATCAGTTTCTTCGCATAAACGCTCGTGTTAGCGAAGTGAGTTTTTGATTTGCTCCCTAGAGAAACTGCATATGATCATAAGACACTGTGTCTTTTGATCATAAGACACACTAGTGTTTCATTGACCTCATAATACATTTGTAAACAGAAGCATATGACTTTATAACATGCCAGATGTGGATAAAATTCCTTATTGAAAATGCATAGCTAAATCTACAAGGTTCACTATTAACGCATTGCTCTTCACGTGAGGTACTGGACAACTCAACAGTCTTGAAAGGAAGAGGATAGTACAAGAACTTGTGTTTTCCAAAGATGACTCCACGTATCCTTCAGCAACAGTACTTGATTTCCATCCTCCTAGTCGTTTCAGTTGCAAATCATGGGCCCCATTATCAGCCAGTAATGTTGCGGAAATTCGTCTAAAAGCATGCCCTCAAATTCCAACCTCACCTTCACGTGGTTTGGAATGAACAGGCCGCGGCCGCGCAGCGAATGGCAGGGTTTGCGGACTTTCCTACCGCATGTGGGCAGCCGCGACTCAAATAACGAGGCTCTGGCAAACAGACCCAAATCCAAATCGTGAGCGCCGTGACGACGAATGTATGGCACCGGTGTCTTAGAAGAATCGCTGCCGCAACGGAGGCTCCGAGAAACATGGTGAAATCTCGGAATAACCAGCCTTAGCACTGTGCAGGGGGCACCCCAGGACCGACCCCTTCCCCCTCACACACTCGTAGGACCACTGAGATAAAATACCGAAAGGGAATGAGGACAAATCTTGGCCTTCTTGGTACTGAAGAGGATATGATTTCAAGCGTTCTCCGAGATCGGAAGATTACTCTTCAGGGAGCTGAACAAACGATAGGGGCCGCCCAGATGAACCTCCAGCACCACAAGGTAGCCACGGCAGTACTTGCAGTTGCTAGAAGGGAACTCGAAGTGGCCCTTAATCTGTAACCATGGATGCGACATTGATGGAGTTTTTAAAGGGTAAACCCAGAGGAAAGGGGCATAGGGACCCGATAACTCAGAGTGCGAGATTTTCTACAACCACCAAAAAAAAAGGGCAAATGTTGAAATGGAATGATAGCCAATTGTTTGATTATGCAGTTTCCCATGTCTCCATTGAATCAAAAACCTGTTTCTAATATTCTTGTGCAAACTTGTATTTGTGGAAAACAGCAACCCAATGGATGGCTTACGATGAACGATCTACTTTTGTATGTTTTTGTATGAGGAATTTCTATGGCGAACTTTATTTCCAGAACGGTGACGTGGTTGATTTTAATGTTCACTAACCCGTCGCTCCTACATGCCGTGACACACCAACGATTAGCGCTATAAGAAAAATGAACGAGGTAACGTGAAAGTAACGTCTTCATAACAAACAGAACATCTAATTGTCTGAAAAATATATCCTTTCAGTTTATTTTTTGGAAACCTATCTTGATGCTCAAAGATTCTTCAGATTGTCAGGAACTTTTAATTTTCTCTGGAAGAAATGCTTGGTTTCTTTGGCTGAAAGCCTACATTTTGCCGCTTCAAAAAAGGTATGAGTTTCGAGTGCTTGGAAATATCGACTTTTTCTCTTAGGTTAATAATGGCTTTTAGCGGGCTAAAAGTCGCCCATAGGGTCTAAGGCTTCTTATCTTTGGATAATTCGTCAAAATACGCCAACAAAACACTACACCATGCTTCGAACATTTAAAAGGCTTTTCGTATCACGGTTTGACTGCCGCTTCTTTCGCTCCAGCGTCACTTCCCGAATTTTTGTTTTGTTTTGAGAGAAAAGTTCAATATTTTCTCAAAAGAGATCCTCTAAAAGTCAAAAATAATTACCCACGCTTTTTACATAGGAGGAAATTTTTTGGTCAATGACTTTATTCTTATTATTTTTAAATTTGTAATACATATTGCTATAAAAGACTACGGGAGAAAAACTCTTCGATCGATTCATCCACATGGAATATTTGAATTTTTACAAAATTTTGGTGAATGTGCCAAGATCAAAATACACTTTTTACTTCCGAAATTCATGCTTGGAAATAAAATTGTATACAAAACTTGACGAAAATTTTTATTGCTGTCTCGAGGTTTAGTTTATCTCAACGCTACGCATCTCGACGAAACATTTTCCGTCTGGGATTGTAATATACATCAAACCTGAAATCAAGTAAAAAAAATTAGCAGTGTGGAAGAGTGTCAGAAGATGTACATGTAGACATGCTATCGATGCGCAAGACAATCCAACCTCCAATGGCATTCTTACAAAAACTGTTAACAAATATTTCCCTGACTGTAGATTGGAATTCTGCAAAAAAATGATGTACCGGTGTTGAGAAAAATGTTTTTTTTTTAGATGAAGCCAATGTTGAAGCCTGAAGATTTTCCAAAAGGGCATTGAACATTTTTCGTAGTCAACTCTGTATATAATTATTATGGTTCTAGTTTGACAAGATGATGTTTGTTGAATAATTAAAACTGTCAATTAAGTTATCGTTTTTCCTCACTTTAAAACCAGATAAGATCTGTTAGAAGTACTTCAACATGGCAGAGAGTGGTTACTAGACTAGAAAAACGAGTTCTACATCTGGTAGTAACAGAAAGTAAGAAAAAAGTCCCAAGAGTAGGTGAAGTGTCGCAAAGAAGTTATTCCCTAGAAGGTAACAAAAAGTTTTTGTGGAGCAAATGGAAGCTAGCAAAGTACAGATAGGCCTACTGGAAGGAAAATCTAATTGGTCGACTTGGAAATACAAGCTTTGTATTCTGCTGAGAGGCGTGAAAGGAGGATTTGAGGTTTTAGAAGGCAAATTGCAAGCCCCTAAACCATTAGTAGAAAATGCGTCGCAGGAAGAGAAACCCAGGTATGACAAAAATTTGGCGGACTTCAATCAGGCTGATAGTAGTGCCCTACTAATTTTGACGGTCAACATGACAAAAGAAACTTTAGAAGAAGTTATGCGTTTTTCGACTACGAGAGATATGTGGCTGGAATTGCACAGACTTTTTGATGGAAATGTCGAAAACAAGACTTATGATGTGTGTATGCAATTTTTCAGTTATGTGGAACAAACAGATGAAGATATCGCAACGCATACGTGTAAGCTAAAGAATTCGTGGAACAGTTTACAGAAGGAAATATCGAAAGATAAGGTAACTTATGGAAGGACATCTAATTGTGACTTGCCTGAAATTCTGTTGATTTGCAAAATATTAGAGACATTGCCTGGTGAGTATTTCTCCTTCGAGTCTAGCTGGAATTTGATGTCAGATACAGACAAAAATATTGAGAATTTGACAAGCCAATTATGTGCATATGAAAAAGCACTAACAATGAAGTGTGAAACCAGACAAGAGGTTCTTCAGACAACAACAAGTAGAAGAAGCAACTTGACCTGTAATAATTGCAAATTGAAAGGACACAAAGTTAGAGATTGTGTCAGATGGAAAATAGATGGCAGACCACCAAACCCCGAGAAACAAAAGAAAGACAGTAGAGTAAAAACAAAAAATATTACTCTACTGGCAGTCTCAAGCGCTATATTGTTTTACGAGAGTGATAAAGACAATTGGTACGTTGACAATGGGGCAACAAACCACATCACCAACCAAAGTGAGTTGTTCGAAAACTTTGAGCCATTTGATCAGGATCACCAAGTAAAAACAGCAAATGGAGACTCTATAGCAGCACCAGGATATGGTACAGTACGAGTACAATCATATGTGAATGGAGAAAAACACGAATTTTCACTATCCCAAGTTTGGTATGTTCCTAGAATAAGGAAGAATTTGTTTTCAACATTGTCTGCTCAAGATAAGAATCCTGACAGTCAGTTTGTTTCCAAGGTAGCAGAATGTCATTTTTAATTATCTGGAGAAAAATTGCTTGTGGGATCGAGAAGTCGCTTATACAAACTTGATATGAAAGCCATAAGACCAGAAATGTCAAGAGAAGTCAATTTAGTCAATGAGGAAAATGTGTTACAGCTTTATCACGAAAGATTTGGCCACCAGAATGAAAAGCATGTGAAAACGGTTTTGAAGCGTGAACTAGGCATAGAAGTTAACCTGGACAGTGGTGTATGCGAGGGTTGCGCCTATGGAAAAGCTCATGTACTCAAGTTTGGTACTAGAGAACGAGTCAACTCACCTGGTTTGCTGATCCATGCAGATGTTTGTGGACCATTTGAAAGCAAGTCGAGGTCAGGTTACCGCTACTATGTGCTCTTCAAAGATGACTTCTGTAGATACCGTTTTGTCTATTTCATCAAGCACAAATCTGAAGTCGTAGACAAGCTAAACACAGTCATTGCTGAAATCAAAGCTCTTCGAGAGATTTTGTCTGACAACGGTGGTGAATTCGACAATGAACAAGTACGACGAATTCTGAATCATCAAGGAATCAGGCAAAGATTGATTATGCCATATACGCAACAGAATTGCTGTTCAGAAAGAGAGAATAGAACAGTTGTAGGGACTGCAAGAGCTTTGATGCATGCAAGTGCAGGACTATTTGATCAGACATTTTGGGCAGAAATGGTGAATACGCCAACATACATTTTGAACCGAACAACAGCCTCCTTTTGAGGTATGGCACAAGAAGAAGCCCAAACTCAAACATCTAAGAGTCATCGGTAGTATTTGCTATGCTCATATTCCAAAGCAGAATCGCAAAAAAATGGGCAAGAAAGTTTGAAGGTTTCAGGGTTACGATAATGACGAT
Source organism: Gonioctena quinquepunctata (assembly GCA_018342105.1). Taxonomy (NCBI): domain Eukaryota; kingdom Metazoa; phylum Arthropoda; class Insecta; order Coleoptera; family Chrysomelidae; genus Gonioctena; species Gonioctena quinquepunctata. The sequence goes on along the minus strand of JAFIRS010001761.1, from coordinate 273,671 downwards.
GGGTATAGAATTTGGTCACTTGATAAAAAAAAAACTTGTCAGATCAAGAGACGTCATTTTTGATGAATGCAAACCTTTTGAAATAGTGAATGAGAACAAGAACGAGTAGCTTCCTCCACCTCCACAAGATAATGTTCTTGTTAATGTAAAGAGTGAAGATTCATCGAAAAATTAAGAAGTTGAAGATCGATCAGAACAAGAAATCTCAGGAGATGTAGAAGATATCCATGAAAACCCAGAAATGAGAAACATAGAGCGAGAAAATATAGAAACAGAGCATGATACAGCAGAATACTCAGATGATATTGGAGAAATTGATCATGATACGACAGAAGAAGACAACATCGAATTGAGGAGACAGCTAAGACACAGAAGAGAAACGAGAATGCCGAAACATTTTGGAAACTATGTCATGACAGTTGCAGCAGAGATTATTGAACCTAGAGAACCTTTATCCTACAAAGAGGCTATAACTTGTAATGAACGAAAAGACTGAATTTTGGCTATGGAAAAAGAAATACAATCACTACAAGAAAATTGTAACTGGGAAATGAAACATTTACCTGTGAAAAAAAAAGCAATACCTTGCAAGTGGGTGTACAAGCTCAAGACAAATTCGGACGGGTCCATTGACAAGTATAAAGCACGACTGGTCATAAAAAGTTATTCACAGCGAAAAGGTGGAGATTATGACCAAACATACAGCCCAGTAGCCAAAGGTGGAATTATAAGGTTGTTAAGTATTGCCGCAAACAAAAATATGTCCCTGACCCAATTTTTCTCTATGGTAAACTCAATGAGGAAGTCTATATGAAGCAACCTCAGAGATATGAATATGGTAGCGACAGAGTATGCAAACATCATCGCAGTCTTTATGGGTTGAAACAGGCACCAAGGTGTTGGAATCAAATATTCAAAGACTAAATTTCAAAAAATCTGATGCGTACCCTTGCTTGTACATAAAAAAAGATGGAGAAAATATGCTGCTACTAGCCCTTTATGTTGATGATGGCTTATTAGTTTCTACCAGTGAGACAATGAAAGACACCTTTATACACAGTCTACAAAGATAATTCAAGATCACGGTCAAACCAGCATCTCATTTCCTAGGTCTGGAAATTGAGAAGAAAGAAGCTGGAAAAATTCAAGTTAATCAGTCTGCTTACACTAAAAAGATTTCAGAGCGATTTGGTATGCAAGACTGTAACCAGTTTCAACGCCCATAGTTAAAGAAGACATTCAATTAGGGAAGGAAGATGAGGATGAATTGAACAGCACTTTTCCTTATAGAGAGGCAGTCGGTGCTTTAATGTACCTAATGACTGGCACTCGACCAGACATTGCATATGCAGTGAGTGTAGTTTCAAGAAAATTCGAGAATCCCTCTAATTTTGACTGCTCAAAAGTAAAAAGAATATTCCGCTATTTAGAAGGCTCGACTGATCTTGGAATTATCTACAAACCAGGAGCTAAAGAAGAGTTGAAGACCTTCAGTGATGCAGATCATAGTGGTGATGATACTACAGGCCGATCAACTACAGGTGTTTTGAGTATGTACGCAGATGAAGGAATATCCTGGTACAGTCAACGTCAAACTTCAGTTGCAATTTCTACAACAGAGGCAGAAATAGTTGCTACTAGTGAAGCTGCGCGAGAAATTGTTTGGCTCAAACGACTATTTGAAGGAATTTTCGTTTTGAGAGCAGTCCCAACATTGATGGTCGACAACGAAGCTGCAATAAAGCTGGCAGAGAACCCAGAATATCACCGTCGCACGAAACATATTCATATTCGACATTTCTTTGTCCGTGAGCTGGTTCTAGACAGTTTCATTCAAGTTAAGAAAGTGTCATCAGAAGACCAGCTAGCAGACATTATGACAAAATCTTTGTTCAAACCCAGACTACAAATGTTGAGAAACGCAATGAGGGAAGGAGTTGAAGCCTAAAGACTTTCCAAAAGTGCATTGAACATTTTTCTTAGTCAACTCTGTATATAATTATTATGGTTGTAGTTTAGCAAGATGATGTTTGTTGAATAATTAAAACTGTCAATTAAGTCATCTTTTTTCCTTACTTTGAAACCAGATAAGATCTGTTGAAAGTACTTCAACAGCTAACCCCATGATGCCGCCGATGTTCGACATTATTTGAATGAAATATTTCCAAATCAATGGATTGGGAGAAGTGGGTTCGTCGAATGGCCAGCTAAGTTACCAGACCTTACTCCGCTAATTTTTTGTGTGTGGTTATTGGATTAAAAAACCTAATTCGTTATGATATTGGAGCTATTAGACCTGATACCCTTGGAAGAAGTGTTGCAGGAATTCTTGTAAAGGTTGGCTTACTGTCGAAAAGTAGGAAATCCCAATTCAAGCACTTCATTTGAATTATGTTTATTCTAATTATTAATACTTTTGTCCGTCTAATTAACAATACTTTTGTCCGTCTAATTATTAATACTTTTGCCGTTTCCTGAAATTATGTAACTTATTTTTGTAATTTGAACGCACTGTATCTCAAAACCTATTTACTTTAAGAAAATAGAGATACACAATGCTTTTTTCATAATCCCACTGACTATTCAAATTTAACAGAAACAATGTATGTTTCTATAGAAAACATGGATAACGTCATGATCAACCCAAATGCTCTATATGGTATGAACCAACTCGTTACACTCCCCCCAACAGTTGATAATTCATTAAAGAGTAAAATATATTTCTCCTATGAAATGCAACCCATCACCATATGCCTGTTAATCTATAACACCCAAAGCCACTAGAGTTGTTTTATTTACCGATGTTTTTTCATTTACGTGGTTTTTCATAATTATTATCGAGTAGTACTCTGAATCTCTATTAATTGTTTTTATCTACACAACTTGGATAATAAACTATAAAAGATAGTTTGTCAGAAGTTTATTTTATTTATTGTTCAATTCACACTCGTAAGAAACTTAATGATAACTGACATGTATTTTCTTAATTGAAAACATAATGTCCTGCCGTAAACATATTCGGTGTGGTGCGAGTTATGAGTCTCATGCCGAAAAATATAGGTTTTTGTACAGGCACCATTTCATTGACTAGAATAACTTATAAAGAAAAAACCGACGTCGATCGATAATTACCTTAACTCGAGATTGCCTGTTTAAAACAAATTATTTTTTTATAGAGAACATGTTGGAATTGATTGAAAGTATGTCTTGCTTCTCCTATATTTTGTTCGAAAAATAAAACTTGAAACTGGAAAAATCTCTTTTGGATGTGGAAATTACGATCAATTCATTTCATTGCAATTTTTCAATTACATTTTGTTTATCAATGAAGACTTCCACGTTCTTTCAAAAATTTACTGGAGAACTATTAATACAATCTTAATTCTTATAAGAAATTCGGAACTCACTATTCCTAATTATCTTAAAATTTCAGTAAAATTTTGGAAATTATATATAATAGCGTGATCGAAGAAACACCTTTGATGACATTGATATAAAATATAGAAGAAAAAATACAAGGATAATCAGGACACCTGTATAATTCTCAAGAATTTTCGGAAAATTCCAAGAAAAATCCCTTTTTACCCGACTGCGCCACGAGAAAGAAACATTTGCGAACAATATCCATTTATATGGAAGTTTGCATGGATTGTCAGGTGGATATTATTCAATGTTCTGCGTGGTATTTGCTAGGAAAGTAGTTATTTTTCGCCTGTCGGTTTACCAATTGTGTTTCAATTTATATTGAACCTTTTGTGAAGACGACTTTGTGTGTGCTTTATGCATTTCATTTCATATCTTATCCCCTTCATATGGCTTTTTCTTTCATTAAAATATGCCAGTCGGGCAATTTGAGCCACTCCTACAAAGAAGGAATCTTTCATTTAGAATCCTATTGAGGGAGGAGAATTGTATGGAATGTTTTTTTCTGTCACTAGGTGTCGCCGGTTAAAAGTTATCTTTTCCGACGCACCTAAAGATGTTTTAAGCTCGATGATGATTTTATTTATGTTGTGTCTCGCTTCGGCCAGAGCTCTCCGAATCTCTAGCTGGTGACAACTCCGTACTGATGAGGGCCAAAAAGCCTGAAACCAGTATGCGGATTGTTAGGCGAACACGATATGAATTTGAACATAATCGAGCTTATCAGAAAGAAACATTTGTGAACAATATCCATTTATATGGAAGTTTGCATGGATTGTCAGGTGAATATCATTCAACGTTCTGCGTGGTATTTGCTGGGAAAGTAGTTGTTTTTCGCCTGTTGGTCTACCAATTGTGTTTCAATTTATATTGAACCTTTTGTGAAGACGATTTTGTGTGTGCTTTATGCATTTCATTTCATAAATGAGATTGTGTTGTGGCGAAAAATATTTTTGAAAGAAATACGTTACCATAGGCTTAGAGGTGAAGAAATACACTGTTACGCCACTGGCCTCTTATAGAGGGTAACACTCCTTCAAAGAAAAACACCAGTGTTATGTATGGTCCTATACAGGGTGTTATGAATCAACACACCACACCGTCAACACCAATGTTAAGACTGGGGACCGTTGGAGAACCTGAATGACCCCACAACTGATCAGCCCTGTTACGCCACTGGCCCTTTATAGAGGGTACTCTCCATCAAAGAAAGATCAATAAACGCTGAAGAATTTTGTTGTTAGGTTGAAAATTTGAGTAATAAAATCATCGACTGTCTGAGGATGGTCAAACCGAGGTTATTTCTCGAGAGCGGCTTCAAGAAATATCTCTTTCTCTCAATACAGGGAATGTGGGGCGTTTAGATAGAACCACGTACCGATCTCAGAAAGATTGTTGAATAATGCTCTTGGAATAGTTACATTGCATTTCCATCAGTTCTATATACTGATAAAATGATGAAATAGTCAAAGAACAGTTGAAATTTTACATTAGGTCAGTTTTTGGCATTCTCAAATGTCAAGTGGACTGAATATAAATAAAAATTCCAGCAATTGTTAACTAGACTGTTGATAAATATTATCTGATAAATATGGGAACATAAAAATATGGAGGTACATCCAAAAACATATAAAAATAATGATTCATTCAATTTGCCCAAACATAAATCCAGAAAAATATATGAACCTACTCCAGACCATCAGGTTTCAACACTCTTTCACTCGATATTTGTTTTGCACGATATTAGTTTAATTGTATTACTATTTTAATTATTTCCGCGAAAGTTGTTTATTTACTTTTATATCGCACTGACTATAGTTGTATTGGTAATGTTTTTCTATGAGAGCAGGATTTATCGGCTGGAGGTTTTCGTTGTCTTATCTCGTTCTAGAAGCATTGATAACATAATTTGTATCAATGGTAAATACTGTTCAACTGTCTATTCACGTCGTGAAGTCATTACTCGTGCAGTTCCTGTTTGACTTGATTGGAATTATCTTTATTAATAATTTTGCAATTTCACTGCACTACTTTTCAATGAACTCATGACTGATGACTGTCTAGTCAAGAGCTGTTACTTGGTTGATAGATACCGCACTTCTATAGGTTATATTGTTATATGATTACTATGTGAAAGTTGAGTACTTCTCATCTTTCTGCACTACATGTTAATCGAATGAAAGTTTAAACACATCTGAGAGGACATGTTAACTAAACGACTTCTTTTGACCGAATCATTATTGTTTTTTCGCGTCGTCGCGTTTTATATGATCTCCCCTTTCGTGTATCGCTCTTTGTTGGCTTGCGGGGTCACATTCCTAGTTAGTTATCTTCTACTTGTCATAATAAATCACCTTCTTGGTAATTAATGGCACTTTGTGGTAGCCGAAATAATGTAAAAAATGAATGATTTATCTATTTCGTAGTCGTATTGCACTTAGCGAGCTGTCAGAACCTATAATTTTCAGTTTCTTTGTTTACTAAGAAATTCCTTAGATATGCGTAACTCGGAGGGTGTTAATAGCTCCGTTGTAAAATGGTGACTTTTTTATATGCATACCCGGGCTTGCAGGTGTTTATCTATTTTTAACGTGCTCTTGTCTATCAGTTTGGTCGAGTATTTGATTTCAAAATTTATTTTCATTCCCAGTGAATCATGTTTTCTGGCTATAGAGTTCATATTTATTAATAACTTGTTGTTTCTTATAATTGAAAGTTTTTCTGTGCTTATGGGGTTATGACAACACTATACTGACGAGACTTGGTTAAATGAGGGACACACCCGCTCAAAAGTATGCCAGGACTCAAATGTAACAAGTTCACGGGAAGTATTTCTTGACAGGTTTGAAATCTCCTTCCGGTAAAGACCGTCGACTGATTATTACTCACATAGGTAGGAACTCTGGGTTTTTGGATGGTGGTCTCAACGTTTTCGAATCTAAGAAGACTGGCGACTATCAAGAAGATATGAAAGCTGAAGTTTTTGAAAAGTGGTTTTCGTCAGTTTTGGTGCGCGTGGTAAAAGTATCATAGTCGGCGAGTAGAAAAAATACCCACTTCTTCTTGGCGAAAGCCGACATAATAGACTGAATAAAATCAAAAGACAAAACTTTGAGAAAATATGCTTAAGTGAATTGCTTGATATTGCGTGTACATAAACGATATATAAATATGTTGTCGATGAAATGGCGCATAACTGTAATGCGATTACCTCCATACCACTGTGAACCAAATCTGATAGAACTGATATGGGCTCAGACAAAAGGTGAAGTTGCGAGAAAAAACACAACATTTAAATTAAATGACGTTAAACTTTTGTTAAACGAAGCTATTAATGGCGTGCAAGCAGATAACTGGAAAAGGTGTATTGTATGTTATGAAAGAAGAGCAAAAAATGTGGGACTTGGATACTCACGTCGAAATTATGGTTGAACCTCTTATCATCACCTGGTTCCGAAAATAGTGATAGTGACAATTCTGGGACAAATTCCGATGAAACCTCAGATAAGGAGTAATGAATCCAAAGTTTTATTTTATATTTTGACAATAAAAAATGACAAATACGGAATATAATTGAAAAAATTGTCCGTTATTTTGAATAAAAATTGTACAAAAACATTTGTTTTTTTACAAGCCTAAAAATCCCCAAATAACAATTTCATGTCGTTAGTAAGACTAAATTACCTGAAACCTACCTGAACATTGAAGTGTGTATACCTTCATAATGGACATTTCCGAAATTATTCATGTAAACCTAGAATTGCAAACTATACCTACCTACGACCTACCTGAAGAGGTTTTAGGGCTTTCGATGCTGATTATTTATTGATAAATCTACCCATAAATAAAATTGGGATTAATATAGAAATATTGTCTAAAAAGGAATTGCTATGCATAATATGTCAATATCTTAAAAAAATGCAAAATCTTTGTTTGTATAAAATATGCTAAATATGCGAAGTACATATTTGCCTAAGTCTACTTATTACTATTCCATTATAGTTATTATAAAATTTTTATTTGAAAATGAATTGTTTCCGCCACTGGAATTTGCTTCCCTCTTCCCTGGCCTCACTTGGGGCATCCTATTGCTGAGAATGAATCACTGACTATTATATCCGTCTTGTGTTTTTTTTCATATAGATGTCGGTTTTTCGTCCGCACATCAGAGGATAGTGGGCCAGTGATAGCTTGTCCGTTTGAACTTGATCTGTTGCGATGGATCCAAATCCAAAAATATTTATTATTTACATTTTCTAATACAGAATACTTAACCTAACTATATACACACTCAATGCTACTGTACATATTATATTATATAAGATGAACGGGCACGGGCTTGACCTCTCATGAGGGCAAAGGCCGTACCCCCGCTTTTCGCGGTGACAAGGTATGTAGCCGGTTTTAGCCTTAAGATATTTCAATTTTTTCGCTCCCCTCCTGCAAATTGCTTATGAGAGCAATATCAATTTTTTGTTTTCACAATAAATCAGTTTAGTTAATTCTTTCCTATATGCTCACAATGCTGATCAATGCTGGGAAAAAGCGGTGACATAGTGCTTTGACGCTCTGTGTTACACCGAAGAAAACAAAAACCAGCTCATGGAAATGCTACGTAATTACCCTTGTGGGCGTTTTGTGGGTATTTGTTTGAGTTTAGATTTTTGTGGGTTGGCGATGGATCGTTAATGGTCGAATTAGGATGGCCCATTAGGATGGTCCATCGTGTGGAGGGCATATTGTTTACATCGTGATAGAATAAACAGAATTCAATGAGGTACACTTTCTGAACACCAAAATAATATTTATTGAAAACTTACTTGGTTTTACCTTTGGCCAGTTTTCTTTAGAAACACGGACATCTTCAAAATCCAAACCTCCATAACTCAAGAGCATTCTTATAGGCTCTGCTCTTCCGGTGAAGTCAAAGTAGTGAACTTTGTAAGATGGTGCCATTTTGCTTGTATCTGTGAATGATGGCCTGTCAAAAAAAGTATCAGTGAACAGGGGATGAGAGAATTAAGATTGGCTCAGTAATGCAAGAGAGAGCTCCCCCAAATGAAAGATCATTTATTTATCTTAAAGCATGTTTTTCAATGGCTAGTTTTGGGATAACATCTACATGATTTCAATAAAAAAATAGCTTCAGGATAATTAATGAAATATTCATCTCATGCCAAGAAAATTAAACCTACATAACTAATGTTTGCTGTAATATATTTCATATCAACTTGCAAAAAGACTACTATGAATTTGTAAATTTGTATACGGAACTAAAAATTCCTGAGTTTCTATATTTTTGTGAGATATAAGTTAACTTCCATTGAATCATTAACTAGGTGTACATGTTTTGAATATCTGGAAAATTGCTATTTCTTAGAATAAAAAACGAAATATAAATAAAACATAAAAAAATCTCGATTTAGTGAGTGATTGTTTGATTTTCTAGAAATTTTTCGTTTTCAGAAATTTGGATAGGTAGCATATATTCCAAAAATCAGCTAGGCTAAACATTTTTGAGATTATTCTTCTTATGTTTTTTAACTCGACAGGTATGAACTACCTGCAAATCAATAAAATTTCGAAATAACATCAAAAACATTTCAGTAGCATGTATACTGAATATCAACTTAGCTAAAAATGTTGAGGAACGCTTTCGATTTTTTTGAACTCCACAGGAAATCATCATCTCTTAGTATATCGTTATAATTTTTCTAGTAGCAGTTTACCGAAAATCAACTTAGCTGAATAATTCTGAGAAAGGATTTTTTTCGGAATCTCCACAAATATAAACTACCCCTTCCAATAAATATTTTTCGTAAACTATAACTAGTTATATACAAGGAATATAAAGGTAACAGTAGTATATAAGAAGGTATACTTCTGCCAGACATCTAAGAGACTATAAATGGTAATCCGATACCGTTATCATGGCCCATTGTTCGAAGTGTGAATAGAAAAAGGGCTGGGTATTCCCGGTACGGATTTGAAAATACGTAAATTATCTGCTATATTTTAATGCGCGAATTAAAATTTGTCCACGTCATTTGACAGTTATGACTAATTTGATTGATTTTTAACCTTGTTATATTAGGTTTGGATTATGTTATAAACTAATTTGCTTAAAATAATCAGGACTGGCCGGCAATTAAACATCATCCTGTGTGAAAATTTCATTGTATCGAGTACGTCCCTGCATGTGGTCGGTCGACCGCTTAGCCTTATCGGTTATGAATAATAATGAATCTCTTAGATGTATTGCAGTACTATACAGGAGTTTTATAAGCACATATTTTAGTAACTCAGTTTTATTGTTGTTTTATAAAATTACTGTAACCTCCAAGAATATAACTATTTCTATCAGCATTCTATAAAACTAAGTAATCATTACCAATGCATGTATAACAAACTTATATAAGGTTTGCTATTACCTCAGTTATATAACGGATATCCGCCGAGTTGTAGAGAAATGTTGCTGATTACCTTTATAAAACCTGGGAGACAGTAGTGTTTGCTAGACTACGTTATGAAACCTTTCTTGATCTCGGTAGTAACACGAATTATCCTTATAAAACTGCCTAACATTCAGAATAAATAATATAAAGCCGCAAATATATTTCTAGCTGCTAATTTTGTTGTGAATAATATTGTATTTGAGGAATTAGATAAAATTAAATAAAACATTTCGTTTTCAAAAAACTTTAACAAAAATACTAAATGTCGTGTCCTCTTCTACTATTAACCCAAACAGTGCCATCAATTCGATGGGTACCAATAATAATGTGTTATTCAATTTAAAAAACGTTCTGAAAATGAAATCAATATTAATCAAGTTGAATCCAATATATAAACGTATCAATACAGCTAGAGAGACACACACAGAAGAACACAGCGACCCCTAGGTATGCAGAATTTACTGGAGAGTAAGTATATAAATGTAGAAATAGATTCTGAAAGATATAATAATATCCTCGAAACTGAATGTCACCTACTCATGAATTTGAAACAGTTTTATGTCATTTTTGTATGACATGTTGCTCGACTTAAGATATATATATATAACATCACTGCAGCAAAAGGCACCACTATATGACTTAAAAGAGTGATTTGTTGAAAATATAAACAGGATGTTCATGAAATCAGATGTGAAATCATCTGCGACTGAAAGATAAACTTTAGTCACTATCTTCCATCGTCAAGATAACCTCTTGTGGGGTATTCATGTTGAAAAGGGAAACATTCTCAATTGAATATTGATAGAAAGATTTTTCTGTGAATTGAAAAATCCACGATTAAAATGAAGTTATTTTTTGTGAATGTCTAACAGAAAACAACTACTTCCCCGGCTAAAGCCACGCTGGACATTGAACTACATCTGATAGATATTAAAAGAGTATTTGAACACTAATTAAAGGAACTATAAATACCATTCCTGTTATGGGTTACATTAGGTTTTCCAATATTCATAAGGTTACTACATTGATTGGAGCGATTCCATGATTGTTTATTGTCTGTCCAATATAAACGCTAACTATTTCAATAAGAAATAAATATTGAATTCACTGTTCAATAAAGGCATGGTGATATTCTTGGGTGTAGTAAATAAATGTTCAAAAATATGTTTTTTTTTTAATATGGAATGAAATTGAATATAACTGGAAATTTTGTTTCCCACTTTGATATCAACTCATACCAGTGCTATGAAGTCTGACATAGTATTAATTAACTTATAATTTCAAAACGAGAAGAATAGAATGATAACAACATGTATCGGAGTGAAAAAATATATAATTATAATTTGGATGCATGACTAGACCAGAAATTGATAACAGAAATATTACCAGAACTGTAACATGAATGTTTTATAATGGTTTTATATGATTATTTAGGAACTTATATAGTGGTAATTAGTATATTTCTATAACTATGTTCACCAAACCACAGCTATATAGCCTTACTCAACAAAGATGTTCGTAATTTTTATTAACGCCACATTTGGGCTCTGTAAGGGGTATATAAGAGTAATAGAAATAGTACTCCAACTAATCTCAATAAACTTAGGTTATAGCTGATAAGTGATGGAATATTTACGGTAACTATTAAATAAACAAAAATGTTCATCGAGCTTGCAAATTGATCATCTCTTGGTATATCATTATGAAACCTGCACAAAACCGGAAATAGACATTTTTAGGTTTGTTTTTTTCTAAATATCTACAAGTGTGAACTACTAAACAAGGTTATAATTTGGATGAGTTGAATTTCCTAAAGGCAAATTGCTTATGCGAGAATTTTCTACAAATATTTCCCGAATAGCAATAAAATAAAATGACTATTCCAAAATCAAAGCAAATCCCCAAAGTTTGGTGATAGAAGAAAATCATGAATTTGTACGAATTCCAAAGAGGAATATCTAGCACATTGAATGCCAAATGGTACAATAAAACCAAGTCTGCAAAGACAACTTATGTTTTACATTTTATTAATATTGTAATATAAGACATTCAATTAGTGGTCATTTTTTATTAATTGTGTTTTATTTTGTCCATTCACGAATATTTTTATAATGTCATTCACATATTAGGCAAACCAATAGAGGATTTTTCTTCACTTAAATAAAGACGCAAATAGCCTATACTACCTTTCAAAAGAGAGTTCGTAGATGAACATTTTGGTGTCGGCCCCAGCAAAATCGCTTTGTGGAGTTTTTTTAACAAGAAATATTGTCAAAACCACCACCACTTTTTTGTTTTTTTACAAATATCTTGAAAAGTACCGAAGGAATCTTTTCACACTTGAAACTTTTGTAGAGAATTGAAAAACCTACAAAATGGTTTTTTGTGCGACCGGATCAAAGTATTTTCCACTGAGAACATCCGGAAAAACCTCTAAAAAGAGGCCATTTTTCAAAAATTTATAATTTTTATAAATTTAAAGCTGAACAAACAATCTTGCGGAAAATGATAGATAATAATATTTAGTGTGCATGACTCAGCCAAGTAAATATAAATAATGAAGTGGTGGATAGCGTCTGTAATGAAATATTAATCGAAAATAGTGTGTGGCATATCAGTCAAGAAAATGAAAAATAGAATTGAATTAAAAAATGTGGACCAACCAGGATTCGAACCTGGGACCTCTCGATTTCTAGTCGAACGCACTACCAACTGTGCTGTTGGTCCTTATTCGCAAACCGGCGATTCACATTTCAAATTCATCTCTGTATTAGTATGCGAAGATGATGAGGGTTAATGTGGCCATGAAAACGCATGCACACCTAATGAAATTATATTGGTTTTGCCCGCTAGGGTCAATCACATATAGGATTATCGACCAATTTCACACCCGAAATTTCAATGTGCATGACTCAGCCAAGTAAATATAAATAATGAAGTGTTGGATAGCGTCTGTAATTGAATATTATTATTATGGGTCGCCATTATTAGAGAACTGAATGAAGCATTCAATGAAGATTTATTTGTCTTCAGTAGTGCATCAAACGTATCCATTTATTACGTAAGTATTGGTTTCAAGCAACCAAGATTGATAAAATAAATGTTTGAGGGATTTAAGTACATCATTTCAGAGGCGAGTTATTTCCAGAATTATATTTTTTTTAAATAAAAATGGTCTTCTGGAATTCTTATTTCAGGAACAGTAAACAATAATATCTCAAGTATTTGATAAACGCGTCAATGACAAACAATCTAGCAAGCAAGCGATGTGCGAGATCACAAACTTGCAAATTTGCTTATTTATATGTGCTTGAAGTTGAAATATAGTGAAAAAATATTATGTATGCATAGTTTTTCCAAGAAGATAATGTGTAATATTCGAATAAACGCCGCTCTAAAACCGCGTTATTGCCACTTCTTTTGACGTCATAAGTCCATTGATTTGTCATTTTCCTGAGTTGCCAGTGTCACTATTTTGCGGAACTTCTGAGGAAATGTTATTCTGTTTTATCCTATGAATAAAACAGAACTTGTGTCAGCATGTGTTATATTGAAATGAAGACTTCGAATTTGATAGCTATTCTTGATTTAGTTATTCTTCAATAATATGAATGTATACCAAGTGCTATGCCATTATTTTTTCGGCCTGCTCATATTGTGTAGAAATATTATGAATAACGCTTGGCAACTCTGTAATTATCTTGCGTTCTCGGCTATCGGCGATAGATCTGAACTTACTTCAAATCCTGACGCGGTTTCTGCAGTGTTCAAACAGGAACATTTCTGTAAGATGTTTTTTGGAAAAACACTTCGAAATAAAATTAAAAAAAAACATAAAGATTTCTCATCGTACTTTACATTAGTGATGTCGCCTATCGAGAATTTATATCATAATGCAATATTCTTTTTCTCTAAAAATTATATTGCATATAAACATGAAAATCGGATGTCTGTCTGATCTTTGCAGGGATTTGCAACTACACCAATGGAAATTTGGTATATATTTTTCTCCTCGAATTTTACAGACCCTTTGGTTAATTTTTCTAACTACAGCATTGTGGATAATTCACTTGAAAAAATTACGAATTTTTATATTTTTTTAACTTTTGCAAATATTTTTCTCAAAATGCCTATATAAGTGATCTTCAATATAATATTTGAAAAATATCGTATATATAATTAATTTTTTGTTTATTAGCATTTTTTTTAAATATGGAAGTTATTTATATGATGAACAATATTCTACGACTAGTTTTGTAAGAAAAAAATATGTAAACCCGGCGAGAAAATATGTGTCCCATTACCTTTCTGTTTATTTGGAAAGCGAATACAACAAAATGTTGTATGCAGCACGTATCCAAATGGCTTTAGCGGATATCATCTTCATATTCCGGACCCAGCTGGCACCACCGATTCGTCAGCTACAGCCTTATTTTGCGACCTTCTTACATAAGCTAATATTATTGAACAGAATATTGCGAATTACCGAATATATTTTTTGATAAACTCTCATATTGTTACAACACCAAAGAAGGTCCTCTATATGTTTTTATTCTTGGAATATGACAAATTCATCGATATATATCCATATATCATAATCAATAATGTATGTCAAGTTGCCACGACCCTTTGAAAAAATGCCTTTTTTTGCTAATTTGTTTCCCCATCAAAATTACATATTGTACATATGTACTATTTTAATTGCTCAGCATAATTTCCGAAGTACCAAGATGCACACACAGTTGCCAAGATGCACAATAAATCCGTACCTTTCAGAATTTATTTTCTCATAGTACAACTATACTATTTTCATTGCTCAGCATAATTTCCAAAACACAATGTTGCCAAGATGTACAGGAAATCCGTGAACGTCAGGATTTATTTTCATAAGTGGTTTCGTTGTTGATTGGGATTGGGAGTTCTTATTTTCGGCGGGAAGGCTTTGACGAATTTTGCCCTACGGCAGGATCAAGCGATTTTAGCCCACGGCGGAAAGTCTGCGATACGTTTATTCCTGTTGATTGCTCGGTGGAATTAGAGTATCAGTCACAAGCCGATAGAATACGCGAGGAGTTTTAGAAAGAAAAAAATTAGTTTTATTTTCAGTATCTATTTCCACTAAATTCTAGTAACTTGTATAGCGGAAATTAATCAGTCACGTTAAATTTGTTTATACCTAACCATTCTCGAGCTATTAGCGCTGGGCCCAAGCTAGGACACTAGGGGTATACTGAGTTTGTTTACACCATTAAGGGATTTAATAATCGTTAATTTCTGCTGAACTAGGAAATTTTATCTACTGGAAATTGTTAATTTTCTTATTAGACCAATTTTGTTTACTCTTACAAGGAGTCCCACTTATATTGTACTATATTGTGCATATATGTTTATTAATGATTGGTGATACTATGGTTTTACGCTTATTAGAAAATAATTTGAATAATTTACCGGAAGTATACATTGACACATTAGAACTAGATCAGATTCGGTGTTTTGTTGTTTGAGTATGGAAAGAGTATTCGAGGGATGAAGTCACCTGGAGCCCATTAAAATAATATCAAATACACCCACTCCTACCTCCACTTGTGTTTCGCCGGAGTCGAATACTTGGTATGCCATTGCGACAACAAAACTTGTAACGTGTGTGTTGTGCGTTACATTTTTGGCGCCCAACGTGGGGCAGAGTTAAGAAAAATGGGGAAAATTATTTCATTCAGTTGTGGAAACTCAATTCGTATTAACATTTTGCTCGAGAACGATTCTGATTGTAGATAATTTCGCTTTTGAGAGATCTACCTCACGTTTACGCTTTTTACGCTATTGGTTGGTTCCTACTTCTCGTATTTTAAGTGGTGACCATAGTGAGTGTAGGTTCGATCATTGTGAGATTTAATTTTTCTGGATATATTCCAAATGAGCAATCTTGAAAAAATCAATTTTTTGCTTGCCCAACATTAAGCTATCATATCGCCGCTAGTTCCTCTCACGATAGAAAATCAATTTTGCCGGCAAGACAATAAAATTCTGATGGGGAGACAAATCAGCAATGCAAAGTACTAAATAATGGTTTGAATGATTTCTGATAGGGAAACCAATTAGCAACAAAAAAGCACTAAATAATAGTATACCTAGACTGTTTTAGATTTCGCCATGAAATATTGAAGATGCTAGCTTAACATCAAGCTAACAAAAACTTTTTTCATATAATGGCTAATGAAATAAAAATTCTGGTGGGGTAGCAAAATAGCACCAAATAATGGTATAAACAATTTTAGATTCGGCCAAAGATTAACGAAGATGCTGTTCCAGCTTAACGTTTAGCTAGTAGATTATCTAATACAAGGTTCAACAAAAATGCAGGAAGAAATTAGCAATGAAAAAGCCCTGAATAGCGGTGAAAACTTTTAAAGATATTGCTAAATTACGAAGTGCTGGGCTAGCTCAACGTTAAGAAAAAAGTTATTTTTGGCTAAAGCATTAAAAATTCTGATGGGAAAACAAATTAGCAACAAAAAACACTAAATAATAAGAAGAAAGATTCTGTTCCAGCTTAACGTTAAACTAGTAAAAAAATTTTTTTAACGCAAAGAGCAACGAAAATTCTGGTGGGGACACAAATCAGTCACAAAAAAGATAAAATGGGTTTCTATCGATCGAAATAAATAAAAAATAAAAGAAAAGCAAAGCACTGCGGAAACCTCAACTTACTTAACTATCTTTGGAATAGTTTTACTCGTATAAAAAAGTAAATTTATTCATCCAAATAGGAATATCGATTTGTCGAAAACTATAAAATTGTAAAAATCCTATTCGATATATAAAAAGTGGCCAAGTGCGAGTGTTCCGTACCAATAACTATTATTCTATGTAAAATTACGTATATCAAACTTTCTATTTCTTAGAAAATAAATATTTTTCAAGTAGTTGATAGGAAATATGAGATAGTATTCCGTCACACTGACGTCACTGTACATACATGTATTACTACAATAGGGCAAACGTATCCTAAATATGTTCAACCTTTTCGTGACTAAGAGAGAATGAACAAAGTATATATGAATGTTGGATACTATACTTACACTTTTCGTTTCAAAACCTTGTAACCTCGTCTCTACGAGTTTATTTAGCACTTTGATTGCCATGTCATTCATATATGATTTTAGTTTGTGACGCGTCATTCTTATGAATGACAGACAACGACATGTGTTAGGCCATGTCATTTATCCATAAATGACGGTGCAATGTAATTTAAATACGGATCAGAAAGCGTGGCCTGTATGTGAAGTTTAGGATATCTGGATTGAGGAGAAATGTAAAACTAAGCATTTTAGACAATAATAATGAAATTAACGTTTATTCTCTGAATAAAAACAAATCTGTGGTTGTCCGGGACCTTTTTCACATTTCAGCCCGTTTGTAGGCTTGAAAAGCAACTGCTGCATTTTCTTCTGATTTTCCTTCCGTTCTTCCCAACTCTATCAGTCAAGTGATGATAGCTATTTGGAGACGCTTTTTGATTTCACGAGCTGATCGTTCTGGTTGATTCAGCAAACTTGCAGCCAAATCTTCATGAAATTTTCGTATTTGAACCTTATTTTTCTTAGGAGTCTTGTCATTCATATAGGCCAATCAATAGAGAAAAAATAGAGCCTATTTTCACACCTAAATGAAGACGCAAATAACCTAAACTACCTTTCAAAAGATGGTTCGTTGAAGAAAACCCCGATGTCGGCCCCAGCAAAATCGTTTTGTGGAATTTTTTTAACAAGAAATATTGTAAAAAATTACCATTTCTTTGGTTTTTAAAAAATTTCTTGATTAGTATTGGAGGAATCGTTTCACACTCAATTTAACTTTGGTAAACCTACAAAATGGTTTTTTGTGCGACCGGATCGGTGTATTTTTCACTGAGAAAATCCGGGAAAACCTCCAAAAAGAGTCCATTTTTCAAAAATTTCGAATTTTTATAAATTTGAATCTGTGCAAACAGTCTTGTGGAAAATGATTCATAATAACATGTAGTTCAACTGTGCGCAATATGGTTTCTGTCCGATGTGTAGTTTTTGCACAATCGTCGGCGCATTTTCTTGCAAAATGCGCCGATTTGAGGGAAATCGTCCTATTCAAGTTCTGTAAACGGCATCCGGAAGTAGAGATCGATATCTAGAATTTGTATATTTTGGATTTTCACCTGAGAGGTGGGAAATGTCACTGAAAGTTTCTCCAAACGCTTGAAAGTGCGCTCGAGGCAGAGTCGAGTAGCGGTAGTGGAGGAATTGAACCCTCCCAAACAGATGTGTTCTCGACATTGAGCGCTTCTTCTCTCAAACTTTCTATAAAACCTATTAGTTTTAGTTACCATAAATTATATTTCTATGGCATTGAATTAATTTTTAATTTTATTTTTTGTAAAAATAATTGTAAGTGAATATATTGCATTGTATGTGAACATATTACATTTTTGTATTGAAAAAAATGTTTTACATTCATTTATAAATGATCAAAATGTACGAATATGTATAAAACGAAAAACCCGAAGAGTTGTTAAAAAGCTAATTACTTTAACCAATAAAAGTACTTATCACGACTACGTATATTTATCTTTCAATACCAACCACACTATTAACGATGTTATATAATAGTTAATGAAAAAACGAATCATTAAATAATGAGAACGTTTGCAAAAACACGCTAATAACTTATAAACACTAATATAATATGCACCAACGTATAAGCAACCCGCCGCGCGATAATACACTCTCCTCTGCTGGCTCGTTTCTCCACTACCGCTACTCGACTCTGCCTCGAGCGCACTTACAAGCGTTTGGAGCAACTTTCAGTGAAATTTTCAACACATTTTCCACCTTTCAGGTAAAAATCCAAAATATACAAATTGTAGAAATTGATCTCTACTTAAATCGGTGCATTTTGCAAGATTAGCTCTTAAATTGTTTATAAAGCGATTGTGCAAAAACTACACATCGGACAGAAGCCATCTTGCGCACAGTTGAACTGAATATCATTAATCGAAAATAGTTTGTGGCATATCAGACAAGAAAATGAAAAATAGAATTGAATTAAAAAATGTGGACCAACCACTGGTTGCTGGTTGCTGGTTTGCTGAATCAACCAGAACGATCAGCTCGTGAAATCAAAAAGCGTCTCCAAATAGCTATCATCACTTGACTGATAGAGTTGGGGAGAACGGAAGGAAAATCAGAAGAAAATGCAGCAGTTGCTTTTCAAGCCTACAAACGGGCTGAAATGTGAAAAAGGTCCCGGACAACCACAGATTTGTTTTTATTCAGAGAATAAACGTTAATTTCATTATTATTGTCTAAAATGCTTAGTTTTACATTTCTCCTCAATCCAGATATACCTAAACTTCACACACAGGCCATGCTTTCGATTCGTATTTAAATTACATTCACCTATTTATGAATAAATGACATGGCCAACACATTCGTGTCTGTCATTTAAAAATGAATGGCCAATACATACATTGCATGTAAAGCTAAAAACTCGTAGAGACGAGGTTACAAGGTTTTGAAACGAAAAGTGTAAGTATAGTATCCAACATTCATATATACTTTGTTCATTCTCTCTTAGTCACGAAAAGGTTGAACATATTTAGGATACGTTTGCCCTATTGTAGTAATACATGTATGTACAGTGACGTCAGTGTGACGGAATACTATCTCATATTTCCTATCAACTACTTGAAAAATATTTATTTTCTAAGAAATAGAAAGTTTGATATACGTAATTTTACATAGAATAATAGTTATTGGTACGGAACACTCGCACTTGGCCACTTTTTATATATCGAATAGGATTTTTACAATTTTATAGTTTTCGACAAATCGATATTCCTATTTGGATGAATAAATTTACTTTTTTATACGAGTAAAACTATTCCAAAGATAGTTAAGTAAGTTGAGGTTTCCGCAGTGCTTTGCTTTTCTTTTATTTTTTATTTATTTCGATCGATAGAAACCCATTTTATCTTTTTTGTGACTGATTTGTGTCCCCACCAGAATTTTCGTTGCTCTTTGCGTTAAAAAAAAAATTTTTACTAGTTTAACGTTAAGCTGGAACAGAATCTTTCTTCTTATTATTTAGTGTTTTTTGTTGCTAATTTGTTTTCCCATCAGAATTTTTAATGCTTTAGCCAAAAATAAATCGAATTTTTTCCCCTTTCGTAATTTACAATCTTTAAAAGTTTTCACCGCTATTCAGGGCTTTTTTCATTGCTAATTTCTTCCTGCATTTTTGTTGAACCTTGTATTAGATAATCTACTAGCTAAACGTTAAGCTGGAACAGCATCTTCGTTAATCTTTGGCCGAATCTAAAATTGTTTATACCATTATTTGGTGCTATTTTGCTACCCCACCAGAATTTTTATTTCATTAGCCATTATATGAAAAAAGTTTTTGTTAGCTTGATGTTAACCTAGCATCTTCAATATTTCATGGCGAAATCTAAAACAGTCTAGGTACACTATTATTTAGTGCTTTTTTGTTGCTAATTGGTTTCCCTATCAGAAATCATTCAGACCATTATTTAGTACTTTGCATTGCTGATTTGTCTCCCCATCAGAATTTTATTGTCCTGCCGGCAAAATTGATTTTCTATCGTGAGAGGAACTAGCGGCGATATGATAGCTTAATGTTGGGCAAGCAAAAAATTGATTTTTTCAAGATTGCTCATTTGGAATATATCCAGAAAAATTAAATCTCACAATAATCGAACCTACACTCACTATGGTCACCACTTAAAATACGAGAAGTAGGAACCAACCAATAGCGTAAAAAGCGTAAACGTGAGGTAGATCTCTCAAAAGCGAAATTATCTACAATCAGAATCGTTCTCGAGCAAAATGTTAATACGAATTGAGTTTCCACAACTGAATGAAATAATTTTCCCCATTTTTCTTAACTCTGCCCCACGTTGGGCGCCAAAAATGTAACGCACAACACACACGTTACAAGTTTTGTTGTCGCAATGGCATACCAAGTATTCGACTCCGGCGAAACACAAGTGGAGGTAGGAGTGGGTGTATTTGATATTATTTTAATGGGCTCCAGGTGACTTCACCCCTCGAATACTCTTTCCATACTCAAACAACAAAACACCGAATCTGATCTAGTTCTAATGTGTCAATGTATACTTCCGGTAAATTATTCAAATTATTTTCTAATAAGCGTAAAACCATAGTATCACCAATCATTAATAAACATATATGCACAATATAGTACAATATAAGTGGGACTCCTTGTAAGAGTAAACAAAATTGGTCTAATAAGAAAATTAACAATTTCCAGTAGATAAAATTTCCTAGTTCAGCAGAAATTAACGATTATTAAATCCCTTAATGGTGTAAACAAACTCAGTATACCCCTAGTGTCCTAGCTTGGGCCCAGCGCTAATAGCTCGAGAATGGTTAGGTATAAACAAATTTAACGTGACTGATTAATTTCCGCTATACAAGTTACTAGAATTTAGTGGAAATAGATACTGAAAATAAAACTAATTTTTTTCTTTCTAAAACTCCTCGCGTATTCTATCGGCTTGTGACTGAAACTCCAATTCCACCGAGCAATCAACAGGAATAAACGTATCGCAGACTTTCCACCGTGGGCTAAAATCGCTTGATCCTGTCGTAGGGCAAAATTCGTCAAAGCCTTCCCGCCGAAAATAAGAACTCCCAATCCCAATCAACAACGAAACCACTTATGAAAATAAATCCTGACGTTCACGGATTTCCTGTACATCTTGGCAACATTGTGTTTTGGAAATTATGCTGAGCAATGAAAATAGTATAGTTGTACTATGAGAAAATAAATTCTGAAAGGTACGGATTTATGGTGCATCTTGGCAACTGTGTGTGCATCTTGGTACTTCGGAAATTATGCTGAGCAATTAAAATAGTACATATGTACAATATGTAATTTTGATGGGGAAACAAATTAGCAAAAAAAGGCATTTTTTCAAAGGGTCGTGGCAACTTGACATACATTATTGATTATGATATATGGATATATATCGATGAATTTGTCATATTCCAAGAATAGAAACATATAGAGGACCTTCTTTGGTGTTGTAACAATATGAGAGTTTATCAAAAAATATATTCGGTAATTCGCAATATTCTGTTCAATAATATTAGCTTATGTAAGAAGGTCGCAAAATAAGGCTGTAGCTGACGAATCGGTGGTGCCAGCCGGAATATGAAGATGATATCCGCTAAAGCCATTTGGATACGTGCTGCATACAACATTTTGTTGTATTCGCTTTCCAAATAAACAGAAAGGTAATGGGACACATATTTTCTCGCCGGGTTTACAGATTTTTTTCTTACAAAACTAGTCGTAGAATATTGTTCATCATATAAATAACTTCCATATTTAAAAAAAATGCTAATAAACAAAAAATTAATTATATATACGATATTTTTCAAATATTATATTGAAGATCACTTATATAGGCATTTTGAGAAAAATATTTGCAAAAGTTAAAAAAATATAAAAATTCGTAATTTTTTCAAGTGAATTATCCACAATGCTGTAGTTAGAAAAATTAACCAAAGGGTCTGTAAAATTCGAGGAGAAAAATATATACCAAATTTCCATTGGTGTAGTTGCAAATCCCTGCAAAGATCAGACAGACATCCGATTTTCATGTTTATATGCAATATAATTTTTAGAGAAAAAGAATATTGCATTATGATATAAATTCTCGATAGGCGACATCACTAATGTAAAGTACGATGAGAAATCTTTATGTTTTTTTTTAATTTTATTTCGAAGTGTTTTTCCAAAAAACATCTTACAGAAATGTTCCTGTTTGAACACTGCAGAAACCGCGTCAGGATTTGAAGTAAGTTCAGATCTATCGCCGATAGCCGAGAACGCAAGATAATTACAGAGTTGCCAAGCGTTATTCATAATATTTCTACACAATGTGAGCAGGCCGAAAAAATAATGGCATAGCACTTGGTATACATTCATATTATTGAAGAATAACTAAATCAAGAATAGCTATCAAATTCGAAGTCTTCATTTCAATATAACACATGCTGACACAAGTTCTGTTTTATTCATAGGATAAAACAGAATAACATTTCCTCAGAAGTTCCGCAAAATAGTGACACTGGCAACTCAGGAAAATGACAAATCAATGGACTTATGACGTCAAAAGAAGTGGCAATAACGCGGTTTTAGAGCGGCGTTTATTCGAATATTACACATTATCTTCTTGGAAAAACTATGCATACATAATATTTTTTCACTATATTTCAACTTCAAGCACATATAAATAAGCAAATTTGCAAGTTTGTGATCTCGCACATCGCTTGCTTGCTAGATTGTTTGTCAATGACGCGTTTATCAAATACTTGAGATATTATTGTTTACTGTTCCTGAAATAAGAATTCCAGAAGACCATTTTTATTTAAAAAAAATATAATTCTGGAAATAACTCGCCTCTGAAATGATGTACTTAAATCCCTCAAACATTTATTTTATCAATCTTGGTTGCTTGAAACCAATACTTACGTAATAAATGGATACGTTTGAAGCACTACTGAAGACAAATAAATCTTCATTGAATGCTTCATTCAGTTCTCTAATAATGGCGACCCAGCATATTCCTGTAAATATGGCGGCTTCGGAGAATATCACTCTAAAGTGTCAGAAACTGAAACTATACCTCCATAAAGTTACACCCATCATAAAGTGGCCAGTGGAACTAACTTATTAACTTTTCCACCACTAGAAAGTGGCGCCCACGTCGCAGGCCCATGACTCACCACTTCGAAGTTATAATCTAAAAATTGCAATAGGTTTTATACCCTTGAAAGTGGTTAACACGTCGCAGCGATTATAACCTGCCACTTTAAAGTTATAACCTCAAAATTGCGGGTACATGTGCATTAATTGTTAAAAAAGGACATGGTGGATTTATTAACAATTATCAAGTATCATGTAACAATTATCAAGTAATGAAAATGATAGCATTTATGCAAACTGAATTAACAATTAGTGTATGAATATTAAGCAGGCCCAAAAGTCACAGATCCGATCTATTTAAATTAACCTTTTTATACAAAATCACAAAAAAAA
Organism: Gonioctena quinquepunctata; assembly: GCA_018342105.1. Taxonomy (NCBI): domain Eukaryota; kingdom Metazoa; phylum Arthropoda; class Insecta; order Coleoptera; family Chrysomelidae; genus Gonioctena; species Gonioctena quinquepunctata. Next base: position 249,669 of record JAFIRS010001761.1, on the reverse strand, counting down.
ATACATAGAAAACGCGTAACCCATTTTATTTTGAATAAATATCATTCACGTTTCACGTAACAGGTAAATGAAACTTTTTGTAAGCTACAATAATATAATTTGAGAAAAGTTAGGTTAGCTTTCGTCATCCCGCCGACCAATCCACGGTCACTCGATGGTGAATTACAAAGGTAATTGTAACTTTGTACGTCCATCACCACATATCACAATCAAGTAACTGCCACATTGAAGGTTTGATGGAAGTTACTAAAACGTCACCGAAACTATCATACTCTATTGAAAGTGATTGCGACTTCTAAGTGATATTTAAGTGGTACAGGATGGTTACCGCAACGGTTATTTTCCACTTTCATGTTTGAAAAAGGTGATAGTGGACACCTCAATTGACACTAACAAGTTATAGAACTGTGAAGTGGCTACCATAGATGGGAATCACGTGACTACAACCATGCAAATATAAAATTTTAGTTATTTTTACTGAATAGTGGTAGATTTAGTGTCGTAGGGTGGAAGTTGCAGTATCAGTTTGCGTCACTATGATGCTGCTAGGAAATTTTCCTAGCTGTCAAAGTCAAAATGCAGGAGAGGTTTCAAATTCGTGACGAAATAGCAAAAAAAAACAAGGAAAGCAACACAAAACTTGCTACCGAATAAATCGAGAGACGCCTACGACAGAGAATATTTTTTTTTTTTTTATGTTCTGGTTCCCACGAAAAGGGATATCCTGTAATTCAATTTGATTTTATCATTTTCATTTTATCATATCGTTGCTAGGAAAATGCTGTATTTACTTGTAGGAGAAAAAAAAATTGCTAGCTGTCAAACTTAAATAGTCAAAATGCAGAAAATGCTACATAAATTTGATACCCATACAATATGTAACATGAATAAACGGTTAGGTACTACAGGCAATCTAACTATCACCGGATACTTCCAGAATTGCCAGTTTCAGGTGAATTTGACCAAATAATGTTCAATAATATTCACATAATACTTTTTCTCCTCCCGTTTTATAATACGCGAATCAAATATCTGCTACTGATTTATTAATATTGTCCATTTTAACACGGATTCTCATTTCGAAACAGATTTTGGCCAATAAAAACATGTACTTTTCATTATGAAACGAATTTTCGTCCTATAGAAACACATACTTGGGGATAATCAAATGGTATGTTTCTACATACTTGTTTGACATTTAATTTTAATCGACATTCAATCACAACGCGTCAAAAGTACCTATAAATATGTCTAGCAGTGAACAATTATCTTGTACACTATAAATAGTTTGCAATGAATTTATGATTCTATTTTATTAGTTATTGGTCGTAGAAAAAATAGTGTATGCAACGATCATGTAATGGCTATTAGGTATTACACTCGCACAAGGTTTAAGACATTCGCCTTTGGCTCGTGTCGTAACTTACCTCGTGATCATGTATAATAGCTATCATTACATGATCGTTGCATAATATACTAGTTCAGTCGGCAGGGAAAAAAATGGCCGTCGTAAAACATGAGGCAACAATAGCGATTTATTTTTCTCGTGATAGGGGGGTAGATCCTGATTATAACTCTGAGTTGGCGCGGCAAGTTCAAACATGGATTGGAATGAGCCTAGACCCTGAAGAATGGGGTTGGAAACAAACATCACAGGGTCTAGAACCAATCTCCAACATCATGCCACCCTCAGCACTTGATTTAATGAAACTGCAATAAGTTTCATTAAATGTAAATGCAATGGAAAATGCGGGGCTTCATGTGGTTATCGAAAAGCTGGACTCAAATGTTCCATTATATTGTAACGTAAATAAACTTAACTTGGTTCTACTAATTTATTTCACACTTAATCTACAATTTAGTTTATATTACTACGCCACTGTATAGCTCGATGGTATGGGCTCGTTCAGACTGTCCCGACTCCACTTGAGGGTCACCTATTTATCTCCGATACAGCATTCTCGATCTTTCGAATTCCGGCAGTTGGCGATCCAGCATGTTCCAATCGTTTCCAATATCGACCGTTGCTCTCCGGGGAAGAGCGACTGGATGGTTCTCGAATATCTCCAGGGATGATCTCATCGCTGTCGACGGCAACACGCGAGGCGACAGGTCCGGCCTAGGTTCGTTACATTGCCCCCTTCTTAAAGACATTTCGTCCCGAAATTTCATCCTTGGAGTGTGACGATATCTGCATGACTCCCCATATCTGCACCGTGAAGTTCGATGGAAGTAACACTCCACGGTCTTCATGATCGGTCGTGGAAGAGGGTTACAGCAAACCAAAATCTTGACGCCGCTGGATCTGAATATCGCCTCCAGCATACTTCTTAGGACCTCCAGTCCAACCCATCAATACCACAGGACAATTTTGAATTGCTAGATCCACCAGATTCTGGTCCACCATAGTATCTCTTAGTTTGGTGAGACTCTTCCAGACATCTTCATAGGACGGTTTATCTTGGGAATGCCTCTTGCAACTAGGTAGTAGATGTTTCTCTGGCCTTTCTTCAACTGTAGTACCCCACCAACTTCTGATTCTGTTCCCGCAGTGTTTGAGTTGACCAAATTTCTTGGAGAACACTACGGCGATGCCCCTGACATTCGAAGATCTTCTGCCACACAGTGCGCTAGTGCGTAGTCAGCAGGCACCTCGAAAAGGTCTCGTGACTCTCTCTAGTAACCCCATGTAGAACTTTCTGCCCGTTTGAATACAAGGACATAAACTTCTCGAACGTCATATCATCCTCCGGTGGCTTGAGGGTGCGAACTTGGTCATGGTTTCCAGCGTAAGGCCAACCTGTTGAAATGGACGACCCTTGGTTTCCCTCGAGTGGCTTATGGATTCGGTACACAAGGTCGTTTATCCTTTTCACGATTTTATACGGCCTTCCCACGAGTTCCGCAACTTTGGTGATAGTCCACGACGACGTTTGGGGTTGTAGCCAAACCAGGTCATCAACCTTAAATCCTCCTGCGTCGGCCTTGATGTCATAGGTCTTCTTCATTTTATCGCTGGCACTCGGATGTTCAACCGGACTCGTTCGTGGATGTCGTCCATTCTCTGCCGAAGTTTGCTGACGTATTCCTCTCCGCAGTGTCTTGTCCTGGCGGTATCCCAAACTTCGGGTCACAAGGCAGTCGCAGTTCTCGGCCCATTATAATACTAGCAGGAGTTTGACCGGTTGACTCGTGTACTGCGGATCGATAGGCCATCAGGAACAAATGAAGATACTGGTCCCAGTCTCTTTGATGGTCAGAGACAACCTTGGACAAGTGGCGGTTGATCGTCCTGTTCATCCGTTCCACCATTCCATCGGACTGCGGATGTAGGGCCGTGGTTCTTGTCTTGCGGATGTTCAGCAGTAGACATATTTCTTGGAAAAGGTTGTATTCGAAATTTCTGCCTTGATCCGAGTGCAGCTCCATTGGAATACCGAATCGACATATCCACTCTTTCACCAAGACGTCGACGACGGTGATGGCTTCCTGGTTGGGCAGGGCATAGGCTTCCGCCCCCTTACTGAAGTAGTCCATTGCCACAAGGATGTATTTATTCCCGTGGTCGGATACGGGAAACGGGCCGGCGATGTCAATGGCGATTCTCTCGAACGGGCTGCCTACGTTGTACTGACGCATCGGGGCCTTGGGTCGTATTCGAGGTCCATTGCTAGCAGCGCATACAGCGCACTTCCTGCACCAGTCCTGGACGTCAGCTTGACAATTGGCCCAGTAAAACCGTTGCCTCACTTTCTGCAGGGTCTTCGTCACTCCCAGATGTCCTCCGGCGACTCCATCATGGATTTCCCGCAGCACTTCCTCTCTTCTGTTCCTGGGAACAATTATTTGGCGTCTGTCTTCCCACCAATATCGGCCTCCAACACAGTTTCAGGATCCCATTGTCCAGAATAAGAGAGTTCCATTGTGCCCAATAGGACTTAACAGCCGGCGAGTAACCTGCGACTTCCTGCCATGATGGTCTTCGATTGCCCTTCTTCCAGCTGACGACTAAGCCAAGGTCGGGGTCTCTCTCTGGTCTTTCTGGATCTTGCTGTCATTCCAGTTGTCATCCATTGCCGCGGTTCTACAAAGTGTTGCTTCTTTCTCTTGCTCGTCGGCAATGTGAGCAATCATCTGACATGGTCTTCGCGACAAGGCATCTGCATTCTTATGGCTAGTTCCGGCTCGATGTTCGATCTCGAAATCGAATTCTTGGAGTCTCTCGATCCAACGTGCTACTTGACCCTCAGGATTTTTGAACTGTAAGAGCCATTTGAGAGCTGCATGGTCAGTTCTCAACAGGAATCTTCTTCCATACACGTACTTGTAGAAGTGTTCCACTCCCTTTACAACAGCTAACAGCTCTCGCCTGGTGACACAGTAATTGCGCTCTGGTTTGCAAAGCGTCTTGCTGAAATAACCAATGACCTTCTCCTGTCCCTCCTGGATCTGAGATAGGACAGCTCCAAGTCCCACGTTGCTGGCGTCCGTATCCAAAATGAATTTCCCTTTGGATAGGGGATAGCTCAGTATAGGTGCGTTGATCAAAGCTCCTTTCAGCTTCCTGAATGAATCTTGACATTCTTCGGACCACTGGAACTTTGTTTGGCCTTCCGTGAGCCTGGTCAGTGGTTTAGCGATGTTGGAGAATCCCAGCACATATCGGCGATAGTATGTGCATAAACCAAGGAAACTTCGAAGTTGGTGAATGTCTTTTGGGATGGGCCAATCCTTAACAGCTTTGATCTTCTGGTCATCCACTGCTACTCCTTCTCCAGAGACAACGTGGCCGAGGTATCGTACTTCTTTTGGAACAGATGGCATTTTTAGGGCTCAGCTTCAATCCGGAGTTCCTCAGTCGCAGGAATACTTCCTCCAAGTTTTTACGTGGTCCTCAAACGATCTGCCGACCACAATTATGTCGTCGAGATACACTAGACACGTGTTCCATGAGAGTCCTTTCAGCACTGTCTCCATCAATCTTTCGAATGTGGCGGGAGCATTGCAGAGCCCGAATGGCATAACGGTGAACTGCCACAATCCTGAGCCGATGGTAAAAGCAGTCTTTTCTCGATCTTCCTGAGCGAGTTCTACTTGCCAGTATCCACTCTTCAGATCAAGGGTCGAGAAAATCGTGGAACCAGCCAACGTGTCTAGGGTGTCATCTATTCTCGGGAGAGGGTAACTGTCCTTCTTCGTGACATCAATTGTAACGTAAATAAACTTAACTTGGTTCTACTAATTTATTTCACACTTAATCTACAATTTAGTTTATATTACTACGCCACTGTATAGCTCGATGGTATGGGCTCGTTCAGACTGTCCCGACTCCACTTGAGGGTCGCCTATTTATCTCCGATACAGCATTCTCGATCTTTCGAATTCCGGCAGTTGGCGATCCAGCATGTTCCAATCGTTTCCAATATCGACCGTTGCTCTCCAGGGAAGAGCGACTGGATGGTTCTCGAATATCTCCGGGGATGATCTCATCGCTGTCGACGGCAACACGCGAGGCGACAGGTCCGGCCTAGGTTCGTTACAATATGTAATATTTGCAGAGGACAAACGTGCGAAAATGTGCTCCGACAAATAGACAATATTGATGATGATATAAGAGCTGACGAGATCTTTTCAGAAGATGAAACAAAATAAATTGAATGTGAGAGCGAAGTACTGGATTGTGTGGAAGTATTGGATGGAATATTAGAACCAGGCCCATCAGCAATGTAAAGAATAAAATAAATAATGTGAATTACCAATGTATTCTAACCTATTACAATGTACATTATATAAAGAAATTAAAATAAATATTATCGATTATGCAAAGGAACATTTAAATAAAGATAGTAATAACATTCTTTATTCTTAAAAAAAAATACTTCATGTTTTTCCAAATCATTTCTAGCCTTCCTTCGGGCTTTGAACCCCGAGTCATTCTTGAACATTCTTCCTCTCAAAATATCTCTGTAAATCACTCCACAGTTCTCTCGAATTCACCCTGACAATTATCCTTCATCCCTTTATTACCTTTGCCTATCTTCAACCCTCTCCTGGCCCCCGTTCATCGTAACTCAATTTTTTATCCCTTCCGTTATGTAAAACTAAGCAATAAAAACACAATAATGATGAACTAGTAGGACATAATAGTTACTTATGTAATAAGGATCATAAAGAAGATCATTATGGTACAAGTCGTGAATGTTATTGGGCGAGGCGTAGCCGAGTACGATAACACGACGTGTGCCATAATGATTGTTTATGATTCGTATTACATACAAAATTTTATGTGATGGCATTTATATTAATACATTTTCGAAAAATTTAAAACTGCATTTTTGACATGTCACAATGACTATTTTTAAAGGAGTAAGTATATGTGTAGTTTCAAATATTAGTAGGTTAGTGAGCTGTGCTTTGCCATTTCCTTGACAACGTCAGGTTGTAACGGCAATATTTATTTATCTGCTGTCAAACACAATTGTCACGTAGAATTGAATAAAATTTACATAATAATGAGTGATTCTGAAACTGGTAGTTTACCTTCTGGTTTGGAAGAAATGACGCGAAATATCGTGGACTCCCTTTTGCCGGAAAATCACGGAGTGTATATGAAATAGCGTTTAATCTGTACGAAGAATGGTGTTCAACTAAGAAAATCAAGAATATCACTCATGAAAAAGTATTGTTGGCTTACTTTGAATGCTTATCTAAAGAAAGAAAACCATCTTCTCTCTGGTCGTATTATTCGATGATAAGAAGTATTTTATTAACAAGAAAAAACGTCGATATTAGTAAGTACCTACAGCTGGTTGCATTACTAAAACGTGAATCAGAAGGTTACAGAGCTAAAAAATTCAAAATTTTTACTCTAAACAAGATGTTTTTAACGGAAGCATCAGATGATACATATTTATTTAAAAAAGTTGCTATGATAATTGGACTAAGTGGAGCATGCAGAAGAGAGGAACTGACAAATATGCTTGTTGAAAATGTGATAGATGAAGGATCCGTTTTTAGAATTACTCAACCGAATACAAAAACAAAGGTAATGCGAGAATTTTTTGTAACATCGGGGAATATCCCAGGATTCAATAGGGTTTAACTTGTCAGACAATATGTGAAAATACGACCTTGCAACACAAACCATCAACGTTTTTTTGTCACTTATAAAAATAAGAAATGCACGAAACAACCCGTTGGAATTCACACCTTTGGTAAAATGCCAAAAGTTATTGCCACTTTTTTGAATTCACCTCACCCTGAAGAATATACCGGACATTGTTTTCGGCGATCGTCTGCTTCATTTTTGGCCGATTCTGGAGCTGATCTGTGTACCGTGAAACGCCATGGCGGATGGAAAAGCAATACTGTTGCTGAAGGTTACATCGACAATACGAAAGAGCAAAAAAAAATATCAGAAGAAATTTTTGGTGCCAACAACCAAACAGGATTACAAGTTTACCAAAAAGCATCAACTACTGATGTAAAAACTCTAGAATCCATTGAATTTAATATTGCAAATTGTAGTAATTGCTCTTTTACCATTTATAATAAATAGTTTTGTACATAGTTATGCATTTTGAATAAACTTTTTTGATCTCACATCACATGTTTTTCATATAGAATTTCATTACGGTACTTAGTACCATAATGAATTCATTATGGGACTAAGTACCAGAATGTCATCAAAATTGAGTGACATAACGTTGTCATTATGACATGCCATCAGATAAAATAATATTTGATAATCTTGTTGTCATATAAAATCTCGAAAGTGAATTTTGGTTTGGGGCCGTTACTTAGGATAAATTAATTTCACGGACTGTGTTACAAACGCAAAATTCTCGTTTCATATACAAACAAATCTTTGGCATGTTCATTTCATTTAAAAAACATATACAGGGATATTTTATAAAAATTCTACCTGTTAACGTCGCAACTTCACTGTATCGAAAAAATGTTGGTCTATCTTTGCCGATCATAGTCCCCAAAACCCAAAAATACCTTCAGTTCGATGGGCCAAATGGCGGCTGTTGAAATATTGAAAACAGTTTTCCCCCTTAAGCCCTGGTTTCTTTGAACATTCGCTCGCGAAAAGCGATTTTATCCAACCAGAGTATTTTAATGGGACCGGTTTTTTTGAATCCGCTTAGCTGAGCAGTACCGCGCCCGCCATTCCGCAGATTTGTCCCGACTTCCGACTAAGTAGTGGGTTTATATCTGTTGAGTTTGCAGCGGAATCGCCGACGTGAGCGGACATTTTAAATTACAAATAAATTATAAACATATATTAAAATAAATTCTCTTCGGCGGAAATCGGACATTTTACTTTATTGAAGTGTCGTTCTTTTTCGAATTCGAAAAAGTTTGTAGAAAGTCCCTAAATTTTGTTTCATTTCCTCCGTATCGCGACACAAAAATATTTATCCACTGGCTTATTGGAAAATTTGACGGTTGCCATTGCCAGTTCCTCTCCTTCTTCCTCTTCTAACAATAAGAACGCAACCAATTTATTTGAGTCCATGTTTTAGTACCTTTTGTTTGTATTCACGATACAAACAGCACGCACATGGAGTGGACACAAAAGAAACTCTCATTATTTTACAATTACAAGTTTTTTTTTTATTATTTAGTTTCACCTGTCCCGATGTTTGTCATCAAATCTTGCAAGTTAAATTTGACCCACTTCTAGTTGTTCGATTAACGTGAAATTTGGCAGGTGTTCATAGTTCCCGTGACAATGCCTTATGCATTTGTTACGAGTTTTGTAATTATGGTCCAATTCGATTCAAAATTGGTATGTGGGTGTTAGGGGTTTTTGGGGTCGGAGATTATGAATTTAGTCGAAGATTATTGATTTTTTGTCAAAATTCATAAACTGAAGATGGCACCTCCAGGATGAGGGACGAATTAATCTTTAGATGGTCTCCTCGTTGAAGAGCTAGATAGCTCAGAACTCACAGGAAAAAGGCCTCATAAAAACGACTTTAACAAAAATGCATAGATTAAGGCGTACTTACAATTATTTTGTACTTTTCAGGGTATTTGAATAAGAGCTTGTTTTTAAAAAGGTTTTTTTTTTATCAATTAGTTTATTTTTTATTTTTGAACGAACCATCTCGGTGGAAATCGGTATCCTCAGTGGTCGACGGACTGTCCGCTTTCCTCGACCGAATGTTCAAAGAAACCAGGAATCATCACTCTTTCTAGAATAGATGGAACTTGGTTAAGCTAAATATCAGGTCAGAGCGTCATGCATTTAGCGCATATCAATTTTGAATAATAATAATAACAAAAAATGAATGCCAAATTGTGTTGCTAAGCGCATCACTTGAAAACGGCTGGACCGATTTGGCTTTTTTAAATATTCGTTATAGTCTGAGGAAGGTTTGAGTGGAAAAAAAAATTAGGTAAAAGTTGCCCGGAAAATTGGAAAATTCGGGAAAGTGCTTTTTCTATGGGATTTTTATATGAACTCAAGACCATAACTCGAGATTTGAACGATGGATATGCGTAACTCTTTTTTGTTTTGTTAGTTATGGTACTGGAAAAGTTTTCAGGAAAAAAAAATCGGGACAATTATAATAAAGGAAAGTTGGAAAATCCGGACAACGAAAGACATATTTGGTCGATTCTTTTTTTAAAGTCAGTAGTTTTTAAACTATGCATAATGTGATTTTTTATTTTGAAACCCTATACTCCGAAACTTTAGTAACGTTCTAATATGTCTTGTTTAGTCCAGCTCTATATATGTATGTATCCATGCGTGTATTTATTTGATTCATTCTTCTTTTATTCCTTTATGTCCACATTTTAATCTCATTTTAAATTTATTTTTAACACCTTTACTCATAGTATACTATTGTAATCATCAGTCATATGTGTTTCATTAACTTTAAATCCTGTGCTCTTATTTATTTATTTATGAATAATTGTATTTATTGTATCGCGAGGAATACGAACTACATTGTTTTATACCATATAATAGATTTTAATTATATTTAGTGCATGTTGTTTTATAACATTGTGTTATTATGAACTTTTTAACTAGTTATTTTTGTACATTTATTTAATCATATATTTTCTTAAAACTCCCTATTTTTTTGCGAAACAAGTGTTCTACACTCATCGTTATGATTACTTTATTCATTGTAACCATCTTAAATTGTATTCATATTGCCAATAAAGTTTATTATTATTATATTATTATACTTTAACTCGCCACTAGACGGCGCTGCAGCGCATCAACTTCTATACCTTTCAACCGATCGCCATGAAAATTGATATACACAGATATTTGAAGTTTTTTGCGCTTTCAATAACGGGATAATGGGATAACGGGATAACGGGGTAACAGGAAAACAGGTAAACGGGAAAAAGCGATTACGGGATAACGGAATAAAGGAATAACGGGAAAATTGAATAACAGGATAACGGGTTAACGGGAAAATGGGAAAACGGGATAGCGGGATAACGGCAAAACAGGATAACGGGATAACGGGAGAACGGAATAAAGGAATAATGGGATAACGGGATAACACGAAAACGAAAAGCGGGCAGAGTCACAAGCATGACCAATATGGATCAACACAAAGAAAAACAGGCAAAAAAATTTAGGGAATATAGAAATAAGGACAGGACTACGTATGTAGTGGTCAGTTAGTTTATCAATATATTCTGGAAAGTGTTACATACCTTTTTTTTCTCTCATTATCATGATTGCAAAGGTTTATTTTCAATTATTTTTTGCAGTTCATACTTGAACAAAAATAATAGCGTATATTACATTTTCAACTACCTATTTAATGTAATCCGAGGCTCGTAGTGAAAAATAAGATGGAACATTTGTAAATTTTCCCTCTCTTCAATTTTATACAGAGGTATTTTCATATAACGTTTGGCGATATATTCCGAAAAACATTATAGTGGAGCGATGCCAAGTGAGAAATCTGAAATTCTTCCGTAACAGAATCTACTAATTCTAAACCGAAGGATAATTTTCCTTTTCAATAGGTACTTCCCGAAGTACTTCCTTCGAAGTCAATGTTTTCAGGCCTGTAGAGTATAACGTAACGTCCTCCAATTATATGATCCGAGCCTGTTATCTCAAAGACACACCTATGTCATGCCCATTCATTATCCATATTCCAAATATTTTATAAGTAATAATTCGGTAATAGGTACTACGGTATATTAATTTTTCAAAGAAAAAAGCGAATGAGCACTTATGTAGGTAAATGAAAGCTAAACTTACCTTCGAAACACACCTTATTCACAAAGGAACTGAATCACAAAATTGCCAAGTCATGCTAAGTATCCTTATCTTCCTTCAACAAATAGAAATTCCATCGTTAATACACGTCAATATTTTTTTAAATCATGTATCATGTACCTATCATAGGTTGAATATAATTGTTCGAGAGGAATCTTTCAAGGGTTCCATAATGATAATATAATTATCACATCTGAAAGTACAATGGATAGCTCATGACAGAATATAAAAATATGATATTAGTAAAAAATTGTTAGTTTTTGGGATGTTGACACTTTTATGAATTTCGTGAATAGATACCTTAGATCAGTTTTACGAGTTCCACAACTACAAAATTCCATATTTTAAGATTCTAATTTTTGTGTCCCCGTCCAATTTTGTGGCCTCCCCTGCCTCCGCTTTGAAATCCTCTAGATTTTTTCCACTGGGGTTGCTTAGAGGAAAAGGTACGAAGGCGTAGAAGGGCTACTGATTTTTTTTTCAATTCCGACTTACTATGTCGGAATTAGCTTACAATTCCGACTTAGTATCTCGAAAATAGCTTATTCCGACTTTGTACCTTGGAATCAGCTAATTCCGACTTAGTATTTTGAAATTAGCTAATTCCGACTTACTAGTTGGAATTAGCAATTCCGAGATAGTAAGTCGAATTCGGACTTACTAAATCAAATTAGCTAATTCCGATATGTAATGAATTCTGACTACTAAGACGGAATCAGCTGATTCCGAAATAGCAAGTCGCAATTTCGACTCACTAAGTCCGAATTAGCTGATTCCGAAATAGTAAGACGGAATTCCCACTACTAAGTCGGAATTAGTTAATTCTGAGATAGTAAATCGGAATTTCGATTTAGTAAGTCGATATTAGCTATTTCCGAGATAATAAGTCGGAATTCCGACAAATTAAGTCGGAATTAGCCAGGCCCGGCGACAGAAATGTTGGTCCCTAGTTCTGCATCTGGTAGTTGGTATACTATAGTAGCAAGTAACAATCTGCTATAGTTCAGCTTTATACTATATGGATAGGTACATAATAAAATAAGGAATTTTTTGAATTATTTATTGTTAGAAATAAAACACATTTCAACTTCAAATCAGTCTCCTTACTTTTGACGTGGCCAAGTTCTTTATAACGTCACTGAAATCTATTTTTCGTGTAGTTGCATGCTCTATAAATAACAACGCCGAACTATTCAATCACTCTTGAAGCATTGTTCCACGCATGTAGTTTCTAGAACCACAAGATGTTGGTGACGTGTATGTTTTTACATTATCTGATATGATATGATTTACATTGCTGATTATTTGATCAACACTAACATATCCGAGGATGCCGTTTTTCCACCTCATTTAAGGGCTTAAGCACCGTATATATATATATATATATATATATGGAAAGATATTCAGTTTTCAAGTCTAATCATAAGTTCCATCGAAATGACAATTACAATTTTGCAACTTTATAATAATATAGATAAATATAGACGACTAGAAGAAGTATTAAATATGGCGGGCAAACAAAACATGCATTATCTGCAGCCCTGTGAACCTACCATAAATACTAGCGCCGTAAATTGCATATGCCTTCTAGGCCAGTAGAAATAGACAATCAATTCACATTAATTCCAAAAGTTTTCAAACTGCAATGGTATGTTAGTGCATTAATGAAAACAAACTATAAAATTCTGCAGAATTCTGCGATGAACGGAACATTGTTTTAATTGCAAAAAACATTTTTATGCTTTATTTTTGCACTGAAAATTGCAAAAGTTCTCTAAACTAGACATACCGATAGTAATGATGTTTTATAACATACATTGAGTTTGCAACCTTGTAAAAGTAACGGAACCTTGTTTTTTGGATTTTTTTAAAAGTTTTTCTTTGTAATTTATTTAAAGAAATTACAAAAGTTCTGCAAATTGGATAGGTGAATAGAAAACAAAATTAACATATTCACGTACATTTGCAACCATTTCTGAAAAACGCATCATTTATTTATAAAACTTTTTTATCGACGCTGCCATTTTCAATACACACAAGCATTGAAATGAATACAAAAGTTTTCTATTGTGGTTACAAATAAAGATAATATCGGTCTCAGTGGATATGTAACTTTGCAACCTCATACGAAAAACGGAACCTATTTATTTACTAATATAAATTTTTTGCATTTTTACAACTGTTGAAATAATTGAAAAAGTTCTGCAAATTGCAGTAATAATTACGACTAATATTTTACGTGACGCAAGATATTTGCAACCGTCATTGTTCAACGGAACATTTTTTTTTGAATAATTGTTTTTTTTAAATAATTTGGCCATAAATTGTAAACATTGTGCAAGATATATATTCGACCGACATATGTCTACAGTGGTCCAGTTAAATACTTGATTATCCATCGCGTATATCTGTTATATTTTGTAGAGTTGGTTCAAAATCTAGTGTCATGTGGCCTTGAATGCGAATATGACTGACCAAAACATATCGAATGACAAATCTGCTATCCCAATTAAAAACATCCAGCACCACTGAAAATTTGCTGTTGCACAGGTGGTTATAATTATTGTTTTCTTTCATTTTCATTAGTTATTTGTTTAATAAATAGTCTTTTGCAAGATTCTACCAGTGAATTTCACACCGCTCACCTCACTGCTATTAGTGCTATTGATTGGGAGATCAATATTTTCTGGATATGCTGATTTTGGTATTTATTCTGTTGCTTTTGCCACGCCTTCGCGCATGTCGCATGCCATGAGGTTTTGAAATACCTCTACTGGTTGATTGCACCCGAAAGTTACGTAGTTAACCACTACAAAATTTTAAACTAATTATCAATCTTAGAAACAATCACTGTTTTAGACTAATCAGCGAAATAATTTGAATCCAACATTTTCGAATGCAACAATCGAAAGAGTACAAAATTTTGCTAAATTCTGATAAAAAAGTATTGGAAGACATTAATTTTTTATTGCATTAGATAGGTATGACATACAATCTTTCTTCATTTAAAATTTTCACTTGTCACATGACTTCATAGCAATCGAAGAGATTTGAACATGAATAATCGATGCTCTATGGATATCAAAACGTTATCGATTGTAAATCTCGAAAGTACATAATTTTCATCATCAAACAGAAATTTTGCTGAAAAATAAAAATTTGTGAGATCGATATTACATCTCAAATTTAATTTTTACGGATTTTTTTTTTTGAGCAAATGATTCAACGCATTTGTGTAAATTCGGGAACTTTAGTGATTTTTGGTTATGATGATTTTTAAGAAAAACAGTGATATGCCATGATGAATAGGAAAAATTAAGAGATTCCCGAATTCTTATAGGACCACCGAGTCCAAACCAAAAAATATCTCTTTCATGAAATCCTTGGTTTTTGCAAAACGATCGAGAACTTTGTATCTGATTGAAGACAGAAAGCTGACACAATTGTAGAAATATAAAACTTTTCCAAGACAAGCTTTTGTTCAGATGCACTGAAAAAAAACATATTTTGTTAGATGTGTGATGATATTCTCATCTGATAACCGGTAATTACAGACTCAGAAGTTTGTCAATTTGGTTTGAACACAGTATAACTTGTCTCACAAATATAAAACATTGTTCCATTTCAGTACATTTGAATAAATGTTAAGTGTTATATTTATTTTATTTTTACCTTCTTAATTTTTGTAATTTTAACATGGAACCATTATTCTAGACCTCAAAAACCATAGGATATTAATTTTTAAAAGAATCAAATGGACCATTAGTAAAAAAACCCGGCCACCACCTTGAATTTTGACAAAAAATCCATAATCATCGACATTGAACACTCCTATACAAATGAAAACATAGATCACAAAACTTCATCCGCCATCTTGAATTCTCGAATTTAGACATGTAATTCATAATTTATTGCGATCCCATAAATCTCCAGATAACAATTTTGGATAGAATCGGAATATAAGTCACAAAATATGTCCGCCATATTTTAATTTTGACACTGAATTAATAATATCTTCGGTCCCAGTTGAGAATCAATTTGAAAGGGAGAACGAAATACACCATGTGTATCATTTGAAATTACTTAGTTTTTTGAATTATACATTTCGACTGTAGCACTGAGTAATTGAAAAATAATTTATATGGCCATTGAAAATGTGATTACAATAATTCTAAAAAAATAACATTGAAAAACAAATAATGAAATAAATCGGCTCAGTTTGTGTGAACTTTTGTCGGCGCCACTGCTTCCATCCAGCAATCGACTCGAATGAATAACCAAATCCAAAATAAATCGAGAACGGACGGAAGCTGTGTTGCCAATGTTCAAACAGTTCACTATCTGCACTCCCACTCTTGGCAAATATATGCCAACAAACTCGACCTGGGCAGGGTGAGGAAAAAATTCGATGTTTCCTGTGAGGCGCTATCGTTTGCTTTTTTCATACAACTGTACGAGTGTTTTTTAAATCTCAATATTTCTTCCATTTTGTAATGAATCAAGAACATTATTCTCGATCCTCCATTAAACGTACTCAGAGGATTTTTTATGCAAATTCCTAATTGTAATATGATGTCATGAATTCATATCGAAAACGTTGGCTTTCAATATAGAATGATTTAACCTACCGTTGACAAGATTCTCCTTGGTCGATATTTAACTTGGTAAAACAATGAATGTCATTTATTAGGTATATAAAAATCTTTATTGTGCAGATAACACAGGTGTTGTAAAAATATTTTTTTTAATTTCTAATGTTCCGCATGTAACATAGTTTGCAAATTATTATACCACCAATTGGTCAAATGAGTTGTTTGCCCGATTTACAGAACTTTTGCTTTTTTTGGTAGAGTACGAATACGAAAATATTTTTCTTTTGATTTTATCCTTATTTCCGTGTTGCAGACGAGGTTGCAGGTCAATGAAAACATTGTGCGTCAGGACATCTCCACTTGCAACTATTATGTGAATCTTTTGTAATAATTCCGATACTTATTTTAATAAAAAAAAACAATTTCATGAAAAAATATATTTTTCGTTTGACGCAAGAGGCTGCAAAGTAAAACTCTTCTCAAGAACATTATTTTAGTTATTTTCTCGAGTTTGCAGAACTTTTGGAAATTTCATCGAAAAATTAGGACCAACAATTTTTTTTTGGTAAAACAAACATTTCCGTTTTGTTTGAATGGTTGCAAATTCATCAGAGGATGTAAATTGCTATTTTTCAAAACTTCGAAAGTTTGCAGAACTTTTGCAAATTTTTCCGCGCTAATAATGAAAATTCATTAAATCCTCATTTTAAATCTTCCGTTCAGAAAAAAGAGTTGCAAAATCAGACCAAATATCATATGAAAGTCCTCTTCACTCTAGTAAAGTTTTGAAACTTTTGTAATTATTATTAAATTTTGGGAAAATAGTCTATCTCTACTGGCCTATTCCTTGAAGATGGCACATGGGTCGATATTTGAAAACTCGCGTCCCAAAAATAGTATGTGATGAAAACGAAAAGGTGCATGGAAAGTTGATTATCAATATTGGATTTTTTATAAGCTTTTATTCAACTTGTTTTGATCTGTCTGTCTACTACAAATCTTCGATATTGACGCACTTTCGGTTTTCCGATTGGTTGAAAATTCTGCATACACGTGTGGATGCGATTACAATGCACTTTCAAAATGGTGACTCCAATATGGCTAACGAATGTTATTGTTTATGGTCCGATGCGACTCAAAGTTTTCCAAGGTGCAGATTTTTTAATGTAGATTAGAAATTCAAGGGAGCATCTTCAATATGGTGGACGAATTTGGTTGAAGAAGGATCACTGTAAAGAAGCAATTTTAATAAATATGACTAAATAGCTTGAAATGTGCAGTAACGTCTGCACAATCTGGTTGGTACAAAATGTACAGAGGTTTCGTACCCATATTGATGAATACAATGACGAATAAAACAAATAATTTCTGTATCGCTTCACAAAAAAATATCCGCAATTAAATTAAATACGTATCTACCAATTATCAATAGTTATCGCATTTATTATATAGACTGAAAGATAAACATGAAAAATACACTCATGACGAATAATCTATTACAAAGCCAAATAAGTGAGGACTAAAAGGTAAAATATAATGTTTTGTATAAAAAAATATTTTATTTCTTTTCAAAGATCAATGTCATTCCATGATAGGAAAAAGAATACTTTATGATTTTTTAAATTTTTCATAAAAAATTATAATTCCACTACTCCAAACTATTTTCGAAGAAATAACGGCCAACCTTTCACTCATATGAGTAGAAATATAGACAGACCAAAATACTAATTTTATATTTACAGCATTCATTTGAGAATATGGGGAATCAATAATACACATTCGTTCATCTATTAACGGCAAAAAAGGGCACCAATCCAATAAGATTTATTAGATAATATTAAACTAAAACTTAACTAATATGTACATTACAACAATATTTTCTGGTTGCTCCTCCTCTTCTGAATGGGGAAGGGGACGAGGAGGGGAGGAATTGCGGCTTTTGCATGGGGTTGCCGACCTCCAGCTTCCCCTCCCTGGGGGGCGAAGGGGTGGCCTCTGCTGATGTGTACAGGTTGCCTTTTTTATATTTGTTTGTCACGACTATTTTTTTGGTTGTTTCTCCCTAGCGATTTGGAGGGTTTTTATAATTTTTTGTTCCGTATTCAATGTCTTCTTTATTAATTTTAGGATTTATTATGGTAATCCTGTTGATTATTTCCCAAAATTGTTTCCAATTGCATGTAAAATAATCATATCGCGTTCTTACACTATTCGGATATACCACATGGTTTGTTTTGAACATTACCGGTACATGATCTGACATAAATTCATTCAAAGCTATCGGTTCGCTAATATTTGTAACATTTTCAAATCCAAATCCAAATCAATAGTCGTCGGTGACATGCCGTTGAAAGGAAAATGTGCTCTATAGAAACTTTGTTGTCCGTTGAATACTTCAACTCCGTTGGGGCTCGATTTCGTCGGGCTGTCATTCCACTCCGAGTGCCTTGCTTTGAAATCACTGGCCAGAATCACCTTATTGGCAACACTAAACAAATTGTCTAAATCTGGCGCCTTGAATTTACTGTTTGGCGAACTGTAAATTGAGTGAATACAGGTGCCATCAATAAGTTTTATACCCACATGTTCAATGTTTTATTGTTTATTAAAATAGCCACCCCACCCGCGGCTTTCTCCCCTCCTTGTCTGTCCACTCCAGTATTATAGAAAACACCATATTAATACAGTCAAAACCAGGAGGAGATTCTGAATTAGAATAAAATTCCAAAAACACCAAAGCGATACAGGTTGCTGAAGCAGAAATAATCTCAAAATTTTTCGAAAACACAAATGAAATATGTAAATTTTTCAAAACATCTAAAGAAAATGGCATTTCACAAAATATTGGCGAAACAAAATTTAAAAAAACATTATTTCAAAAATTATCGAACTTCCATCAAAACCTTCAAACCCTTTAGGAATCTCAGGAAAATGTCATTGCATTGAATATGTCATTTCATTGACTCTATCAGTCTTATCACCATGCCTCGTATGAATACGATGGCTTCTTTTTATTATTCTCGTCGTTATAGACAAAATAATAATAATAACATTTATGTAAAGTGTTGATGACGAAATTTGTATTTTGTTCATTTGTTTGTTATTTTATTTATAGTGAACATTATTTGTTAAACTATTTGTATTCCCTGATGATGGAAGTTTTAACTTCCGAAATAAAGTAAACTACATATATATTGTTTTCGTGGAGATTGACTTGGAGTTTCTCCCATTGATCTTATTTGTCTACCCACTCCACTTTGAGTAATATTGACTAATTCTTCCATTTTTATTTGGCTTTCTCTTTGGGGATGCTATACGGGAACTACCTCTTCAGATGCCCTATAACGATCTTGGAGCCGGAGCCCTATACGTCCCCATCTCCATCTAGTTCTTTGAAGAGGTTTCGCCAACCATTCTTCTTGGATTAGTTTATTAGTTTTCGTATTTGTATAGTTTTCCCTAGCCATGATGAGCTCTAATTGATTTGGTTGTGGCCTCCCTTGTATTCTAGTCATACTCTCTTACTCCGTTGAACGGTGTTCTGCCTCTTTGATCTCTTTGGTCCACCAGTACGGTTTTTGTTTGTGATCATCCAGTAGTTACGTAGCAGCTTCGTGTGGAAGATCCATGTAGCACCTTCCAGTTCAATATTTTTTCCCGTAGGTTCTGGTTGTTGCCCCTGTGATGTCAATATAGGAGGAAATGTTTCCCGCTAGAATTTTGGGGTTGTTCTTATTTTGAAGCTTAGCTCCAGCATGTTGCCTCCTTGATCAGTTTTCCTCTATGATCCGTGGTGGCGATCCCCACTTGATTGATTTGGGATTATAGTCTCCCACTGTTATCCCTTCTTTTCGGTCTATCGGGGTCCGATGGGGGAGAAATATCCACAGAACAAGAGGAAGCTCCAGATTTTCAGCTTGTTGTAGTCCTCGGATTTCTTTGGAGTGACTTGTTTTTTATTTTAACTCCAACGCCCCCTTTGAGATAGCAAATTATGTTAGGCCCACTTCTTTTTCGTGAGCGGTTAGGTCAGCAAGACCATGTACTGTCTAGCCCTGCCTAGGTTTATTTGGAGGATTATCATATATGCGAGTGGCTGTCAGCAGTGCTAGCCATTCTTGGTCGTGATTTGAAGTCGATGATCCTTCTAAACTATGAGCATCGCCCACTGACCCGCTTTAGGGCCTTCAGTTCTGCAGTATGCACAAACGGTTCAGTCTGAGAACACGTCTTTGGCTATGCTTTTCGATATCCCAAAGAAGGGATCTGGTATGAACTCCTTCATAGTGCCTACTTTTGCCAGATCTGATTTCATTTAAAACCGTTGTATCCAGGGTCTCATAGCAGAGTTATTATGTTGTCCTTGTCTAAGCAAGGCAATGTAATATCTTAAATTTCACTTTCATAATTATAATGATGAAACTCTACTGATTTTAACAGCTTAGTTGTTTGGATAGCAATAAAAACATGAAACCAGATCTAGGATAGCTGATTTTGAAGTCAACAACAAAACAACCTGCCGTTTTTCAATGTACTGAGCAATCTTAGGGACTGGAACTCAGCTGAATGGCTTTTCTGAACCCAAATGGTTTTTTGGTAGGACATTCCTCTCCTCCACTTCTATCTCGAGCCTTTGCAGCACAACTTTTTCAGCAAGTTTGGCCGAACTGCAGAGTCAACTGATTGGCCAAAAGTTCTGCGGAAATTGATAATTCTGTCTGACTTTATGGATTATAACTACAACGGCATGCTTCCACCTCCGTGGGAATCTCTTGAAGCGTGGGAAATTGTTGATAATACTCAGAAGGGACTGCACCTGACTTTACTGATCATAAAATTATCATAACCAGGTGCCTTCTTAGGATTTAAACCTTTGATATGAGCCTCGGCAAATACCATTTTCCAGCAGAATGTCTCGATCCAAATCATCATCAGGATCCACATTCAACCGAAACTCCCGTTCCATCGTAGCACACTCCATTCTCGTCAAAAACATGAGCTAGTTCCGCTCTTTCGATTTTGATGTTTTTAGATTTCTTTAGGATCTGGCCAAATCTTCCATTTTCGATTTGAGGATCTCACCTCTCTATTAATCTGGTTCGCACGAACTCTATCTCCAGGGAACAACTCCTTTGAAATGGCCTTTTGAAGCGATTCCTCTTGTGAATAAGGCCTTTAATTTGCAGGGGTAATTCATCTTAATAGTTGGAGCTTCTTCC
Source organism: Gonioctena quinquepunctata (assembly GCA_018342105.1). Classification (NCBI taxonomy): domain Eukaryota; kingdom Metazoa; phylum Arthropoda; class Insecta; order Coleoptera; family Chrysomelidae; genus Gonioctena; species Gonioctena quinquepunctata. Next base: position 228,586 of record JAFIRS010001761.1, on the reverse strand, counting down.
CTGTAGGTAGAGTCTTCCAGCGCATTTTCTATGACGAGTTCGTAGCGCGCCACTCAATAGAAGTAGAGTTTCAATGGAGCGCAAATATGCAGTTTCTATGAGATTAACCTCTCCCAGTTCACCCTGGAACACATATCATCAATGAATAACGTTAATCTGCTTCCATCAGAAGACATCAAGTGCCTCAGGAGATATTTTATTGTTCGGACCTTGTATGCTGAAATTACCCTAAGAGGACCACTTCTCGCCTGTAAAACGATACCCACTGCTCCAATCCACAGTATCTCATTAGAAATGCCAAACAGCACTTTGCCAAACAGCAACATCGCCTCCCCGACGCCCAACTCATATCTATACAACTGATAATTGGAGAGTCTAACAACTTCCCCTCGAAGGTAGGTCTCCTAAAGGAGAGCAATATCTTTATTTTTTTCGACTGAAAACTCCGTAAACTCCTACGTTTTTGAGAAAAAGCTGTTGCAGTTCCAACTGACAATTTTGAGAAAATTTGGAAGATGATTTAGCATTAGTGAGCATGTCTAAAGTAGGAAATTAATGCGCACATGCATAGCTTTGGGGTTGTTCAAAGAAATTTGAGTTGGCTGCAAAGCGATTCCTGCCACTTTGGATGTGTATGGGACCCCTGCTTGGGTCTTACCAGAGCCTGTTTCAACGCCTTTCTGCTGATTTGTACTAGGGAGCACCCTCCTAGTAACACAGGGACATACTGGACATCCCCTGCAATAAGCAGTGTGTTCATCATATCCTGTTTTAAGTATATTGGGAAAACATCTGCAAATAATCAGAGGCGAAAACAGTTTTGAATGATATCACTGATACTTAAATATCTCAATTGGTATGGGGGGGTCAAATGGCACATCGTTGAAAAGATAATTCAATTCTTTTTTCAACCATCTTATTTTTTTCGAATTTCGATAATACAATATGTATTTGAAATGTCAAGTATAGGTGCGGATCTGAATAGTACCCTAGTTTTTGGTACCTTGATGTTTTTAGATTTTTTTATCTTAATTTTGGTAGTTCAGAATTACGGATTTCACCTCTCTACTGAGTGGTTGTACGAACTCTATTTCCAGGGACCAAATCATTTGTAATTCAATTCAATTTTTCCCAAGATATATATCTCATAACAAGTAATTTGGTCTAACAGTAACATAAAAAAAATCCAGTAGGAAAGAAAGAGAAAAAAAAACAAAAGAAAAGTATGCACAGAACACTGAAATATTATCCAGTTCCATCATTAAGCACGATTACAAATACTCATTCGTCAACAACAAAGGCTCGTAGTTTGATAACTTCGATTATAAAATCAAATAGCGCTTTGGCGTTATCATGGCTTAATTTGTGCAAGGAATTTACGAAGGAATCATAATTTGCTAGAAAAGAATGCCCTTTGGGTCTGACAGCAGCAAGTATAAAATGTGTTTCAAAGTTTGGCACTCATATCTATTGCATATAGAGCAAATTTCACCAAATTCAAAAGTTACTTCATACTATTGAATGCTAAACTCAACGTATATTTATATGATAAGCGAATCTGGACGACTAAGGGGATAACATGAATGGGGGTGCGAAAAGTGAGGTAACTTTGCGGTGAACTAAGTGTTGGATATATCGGGTTGAAAAGAATATACCTAGACAACGACAGTTTGTTTAGATCTTCAGGGTGGCATTTTTATGAAATTTTTGAGAATGTCGCTCTTTTTTTATCTCAAAAGTCGATGGTTGAGTTGGTTCAGTACATCTAGGAAATTTATTGACTCGAACCAGAGTCTCACCAACTATATCTAACGTCTTCCCCACCCAGTTCAAACAACCTCAAAAAACATTTTCGAGGGTACCTATCATTGTCCATGGATAACAATTTCAATAACCAGTTCAGGGTGTACTTGAAAACCGTGTATTCAAGGTGAGTAGATCCAGTTTCTAGGCGTATGAAGTAGTCTGGAGAGTTGGTTAGGAACAGAAGGAGTCTCTTGAAAAATTTTACTTGCACCCTCTCCAAAATGTCAGAGTAGTTAGCACCCCAAACAGTTAAGCATGAAGAGAAAGTACTTATAAATATGGCATTTTATAATTTGATTCGCGCTTTCCAGGAATTAGTTCTCTACTTTGAGAGCAAGGAGATGACGCCTCCAATTGCTTGATTTGCCTTAGAAACAGAGGAATAAGCTATTCCTCTGAAGAGCGCTGATGAGACGAAGGTAACCCCCAAATATATGTATTTATTCACTATCGGTATTTCGGTGCGATTTATGTAAAAATGGTAGTTGTAATTTGTTTTAAATCGCTTTTGGAGAAACGCATTATCATCGAATTCGAAGTGTTGATTTGAAGGTGATTTTCAGAGGCGTACCTTGTAAGACTCCACAAGAGACATCAATTTTTTTGAAAGATGGGTATTCTATTTTATCCTGACTTATGCATGTTATATAGGTTTCGAACAATAGAAATAAATTTTGAACTGACTTCAGTAGCGTACAGTTTTTGCCACAGTTTTTCATGATCAATAGAGTCAAATGCTCTTTTAAAATCAATGAATGCCACGAAAAGTTGACGGTTCCTGACACGAAGCTGGAGTTGAGAATTTTGAAACAATCGGACCATTCCTTCACTCTGTTTGAGAGAACACTTGTAAAAAGTTTCACAATACAATCTTCTAATGCTATACCCCTGTAATTTTCTCTATCGACAAGAGGATCCTTCTTGTGCATCATGATTAGGATGATTCAAAAGTGCGCAAAGATATATGAGCCAATTTTCCGGTAGGCATTTCAAAAACTCGTATGGGATACCATTCTCACCGGGGGCTTTATTATTTTTGCTGTTCAGTAAGCAAATGTTCGATTCATTCAAGGTGATATCACAATATGATAACTCATTACCCGCAAGGTGTATACTGATGTTCCTTGCAGGAAGTCTGTTCTCATAAAATTCCTCCCAAACCGATATCTGTATGTACGGCTGATTTTGTCTGTTGCGAAATTGCTTCAAGGTATACCAAAAATCTTTTGCATTTTTTACGTTACTAAGTTTATTCGATATAGATGCATCATAGAGGGTTTTTTTTTCTTTGAGTGAGATTTCTATATTGTTTTTTGTTACCAACATATCTGTTTTGCGTTTATAATGTTTCAATTTCTAATTCAGTGCGTATTTAAGTTGTCTACACTCGTTGTCAAACCATGGTTTATGTATTAAAGGGAGGTTGATAGGGTTGGACAATTTTATGTAAGCCAATTTCATCAGCGGATTCGTATACAACTGCACATAAATTATTATAAGATTCGTTTGCATCAGCTATGAAATATGCTTTAGGTGAGCAAGACATCTTTTTTTGAAACTCATTCGCTAAGCTATCATCCCATGACAAGACTGATATAGCTAATATTATCAGGTGAAACCCGCTTACTATATGCAATATTGAGATTCAATGTCAAACTAATTTGAAAACGATCTGAAATCAGATTATTATTCATAACAATGAGATCACTGATCATTTGTAGACCCGAATTACATACCCAAGCCAGAACCACACTCTGGCCTGCATTACTACCAAAAGTAAAATTAGCTTTTCGATCGCCGGGTGTATGACCATCAAGCGGACAATAAGAATTAGTCTCCATGAAGCTCAATAAACTACGACCCCGTTTGTTAACAGTTTCATCAGAACTAAGCCTATCTCGATCCCGATACAAAACAAACAACATCTTCGGATACATCAACGTCGTTGTCAACTCTACAATTAAAATCACCAATAATAATGAAATCATAGTTATGGTATCCATCTGTAACTTTGCACAAAGATAATAAAAATATTTCTAGAATCGTATCAATACATAATGAGGGTTAATACACAAAACATAAAACGAAAGAAAAATTATGGTGTTGAATAAGACAAAAAATCTACCAGGGGGATTTGTCCAGAACTACATAAAAAAAACATTGCTTAATGAAAACAAGTAATCCACCCCGCGTTCTCTAGAGTGATCACTCACTGCATTGCCGGAAATTATGTGGAAATCGGATAGCCCATTGGGAGAAGATTCCAATTCTGCATTAAGCCAGGTCTCGCATACACATAAAAGTTGAAAATCATAAATATGCCAGGTCAAGAAATTCGGAGAGGTGTTGTGTTGTGCATTCCATGAAACTAGTTTGAGTGGTTGCTATTCGGAGTCCTTTGCAATGTTCAGTCCATTATTCCGTTTCGGAGAAACCTCTTCATCGCAGAGCCTTTTAGAGCTGGTAGGACGATTTTTGTCTTGAACGATTTTTGGGCGATTACCGATATATTTTATTGTAAGATCCTTTTCACCGTCGCGTTAACGCTGCTCAAGTTGTTGGTTCAAGGTGGCCACATATTTTTGTAATGCCCTTCTGGCGTGATTCCTCTCATGAATAAGGCCTTTAATTCTTTGGGGGGTTTCATCTTGATAGGTTGAAGCTTCTTCCCTGTAGGTAGAGTATTCCACTCAATAGAAGTGGAGTTTCAATAGAACGCAATATGCAGTCTCTAGGAGGTAAACTCTGGAAGGCGTACGATTTTCTCGGGGAGTAGGATCACCACCCAGCTCAACTCTGACACAGTATTAATGAATATCGTTAATCTGCTTCCATCAGAAGCACATCAAGTGCCTCAGGATATATTTGATTGTTCGGAGCGTTGTATGCTGAAAGGAACATGAAATTGTACTTACCGGCAAATCCTTTCTCACAATCTCACAATTGATTCAATGTGGTATTTTTAAAGCTACTGCTGAGCCCATTTTAGAAATACCTTATTCATTAGCTGAAGAACTCTATTGTATAAATCTGTGATATGTGTCACTAAAACCTCTGGAAAATTTCATCAAACCTACCGACTTGGTTCCAGTGTAACTTCTCTTTCAGCCTTTACTTTAAGTATTATATCATACACCGTACTTTTATGAAAGTTATATCTCAACCCGCTTGTTTTAAACTGATTTTTATACAATTGCAGTTTTTAGAGTTTCTTCTTTCTAGTTTCCTTTCTCTTTGGATTTATCTCACTATTATTTTCCGTGGATATCTATTTTTTCTTTCATCCTCTAAAACCAGAATTCATCAATTTAGACCAGAAATGAACACATAAGACCATATGAGTAAATTCCTTGGAATCCATCTGGACAACAACCTAGATTTTGAAAATCATGTGAAGTTCTTGAATGGAAAACTACCATCTAGGTGCTATGCTCTGCGGATGGTGTCGAAAGAAATGGGTTCAGCTACTGGAAAAGTAGTATACCACGCTCTGATTGAATCTCATATTAGGAATGGCATACCCTTCTGGGGTATCTGCACTCACCAAAACTTCAATAGTATATTTGTTCTTCAAAAGCGTGCAGTTCGTTACCTTTATAAAGTTGGACCCAGAGTATCTTGTAAGCCGCTGTTCTCTCAACAAAAAATCCTGACCCTTCTTTCGTTATTTATTCTCGAAACTGTGTATTTAGTACACAAAAATAAAACATCATATTAGGCAATTATTGGTATCATTCGCCAAAATAATAATTTAAGAGTTCCTATTCCGACTTCAAATTTAACGAAGAACTCTCTGATTTATAGTGCAGTCAAACTATACAATCATCTCCTACCCATCTATAAAAACATTGTATCGCCACCTCATTTCAGGAGATCTATAAAAATATCACTTATAGATGAGGTGTTTTATAGTGTTCAATAGTTTCTTGACAAAGATTGGAATGGTTAATTTAGATGTGAAACTTTTAGCTAGTTTATTCATTCTCAACTGCTCAAGTTTGATGATATCTGTTTATTTCTTTTTGTTACTGTTGTTATGTTTCGTGAAAAAAATATTTTTTATAATTGTGACAATGTTATATATTTATATATTATTTATTTACTTTATATTTATTTATACAACTTAATCTATGAGATGTAATATCTTCCGATAATAAAGTATATATTGATTGATTACTGTAAGGAGTAAGGGGACAGTTGTTTGTCCGAAACTAGGGGATAGTCGATTCTCGCAAATGCATATATAGTTATTAAATATTGCTAAAAGAATTAAAAATTGTCTTACATATTTTTGAAAATAACCAAAATTACATTTCATTGCATTGTACTTACATAGGTAAACTCAAGGTAACACTAACCTGAATATCATTCGATACAGTGTTTTTGCGTCAAAAGCAGCAACTACCGGCTCCCACTGCTCGCACGTGCGACAATGTCCCAATGACGAGCCGCATCTCGCGCGACTGTATTTTTGTGTGGCTTTGAGTCGATCGCCATTCAATTTGCTTTATCCATTCAAAATAAAGACAAGTAGCATCAAAACAAATGCATGCCGGTAGTGCGTGATCGAAATCGGTGAACTAAAATAGCAGGGCCGCATTCAGGTCCGTATATGTATAGGTAATTCTCAAAGACCATTTTTCTAAATTACTCCCAATTTGAGTTCTGGTGTATTGAAATGAGGGAAAAATGAAACGCCGGTCCTACAACTTCAACAAATTATAACACTTAATCAAACGATTAACTATAATTAATGGAAATAAATCGAGTCAACATTCAAAACATGTATTCATGTACATAAATAGTCAAATAAATTTCTATTCTATGCATTATCGCAAGTTTGTACCTGTTCAAAACTCTAGCGAATGCGTGCCTTCTGCTCTAAACTGCCTGACCAATAGCGGCGCGACTTTCTTCAATCACGTGCGCTGCACGCAATGATCGCATCTCAATCAGTGTTGTCGTGTGCTTTTTTTTATTTTGAATGGACTATAGGTGCCGTCCGTCGTTAGGGGATCTCCCCCAATATAGGGCGTTTCTTTTTTGACAAAATTGATCCATTCATGCATATGGCGAATACTTCGACAAGAGCATGCTATAAAAAAACTGATTTTCTAAAATATTGCATATGTATATTTCAAACATATTACACCATTTTTCACAGAGTTAAGAATTTATTGTACAAATCACAAATGATTTTTCAAATCATATGTGAATGATGCAATCCTTGGGCGTTTTCTGATCCATTTCTGTATATTAGGTTCAGATACAACATTTCTTATAACTCTTTGGAGATTCGGGTAGTCTTGAAGCACATCTCTGTCGAAGAAGTTCATGTAACCTTCATATTCGGTTAGCAAATAGACGTCAGCCCAAGTCACTGAAAAAAAACCAGTTATGGATATTTTCTCGAAACGTTAAAAAAAATGACATAAACTTCAGAATATGTATACGTTTCTAAAAATTATCTCGGGAAAAAATCTAAAGAATGAGTAATCTGCTAGAAATATGTTGTATACTATATACTATATAAGTTACAGATTATTCTCCAAATTCTCATAATTTCCCACCACGGCAAAAGGAAAAATTATCGGAAATTTCTTCGTATGATTCAATAATAGTGCTATTTTTAACCATACGAATAAATTCTTAAATAGTCTAGGACTACAAATACACGCACTGCTAGTGACGAATTTCCTTTTCATCCAATGGAAAATCTGAAATTAGAAGCCTCTCGGTAAACTTATTTATATCGAATTATCATTATGAGGTACTCACCCTGTTGATACCTAGATGTCCTCCATTGGCCTTGGCATTATCTTCCAACCTTTTTAAATAATAGGGAATGGTTTCTGAGTAGAGCTTTTCTTCTTTGATCTTTTTCATTTCTTGGTCCTCTTCGAAAGCAAAATCGTAGATCTCTGTGAATAAATTATTTCTAATAAAAACATATTTTCATTAAGGTCCGGCAGCACTCCATCAGGATTTCAGAGTGCCTGTACTACATAAGATAGCAATTTAGTTCAAACTCAACCTAATGAAGGCTCATTACAGGCAAATATTTCCAAATATACCAGGTGTTTCAAAATTGTAAGTAAAATAAGAATTTTTTGTAACCGAAAGAATTGTCAGAATATAAAAAATATATTTTATAATTGCATGCCTTACACAAAATGTTTTTGCAAAAATATGTTTTAATCTTGATAAAATCATAACGAACACAATAATAACACCGGCACACAAAAAAAAAAAGTTGTCTGTGCACCGGGCGCCACCTATCTACGGGCATATTTTTCGACCCGCTGAACACGAATTTCAAGTCAGTTTAGGCCGTCCGGGCTTCAATTTCGAGTAAATTGCAAAAAACCCCAAAAAATAGCGAAAATTCGATGTTTTGGCAAGAAAAAAAAATTTGAGATCTAATGCAAGCATAATTTTCATGTATTTTGATCTGTTAAATACTATTTTCGATCGTTCTTCGATCATAAACCGTTTTAAATCTAAAAAAATTGTAAAATATCCTCCAAAATTACAAAAATCGAAGAAAATTGGGATTTTGTTTTAATCTATCTGAAAACGTTCTGCGGTTTTTTACCGGCTGAAACTCCCCACAAACGTAACAAAATTGATCAGGACTCTTATTGCATAGATGGGAATTGCTTCTTGTAATAGTATACTCTCCAGTAGCCAAGTTTTCCACTACTGAAGAGCTGCAGTCGCTGGATGACGACGCCTGCGGGCCTGCTTTCTCACCCTGACCAGACGCCGATACTGGGTTTTCGAATCCCTGCATCGTAAAGTACTCATCACTTTTACCTGCCATGACGGCACACGCCGTTAACCCAGGACTCTGCCAGATGGTTCTGTTGCCCACCGTCACCCGAGGAGGTGCCCTGGTTGCAAGTACAAGCGATCATGCAATGAAATGAAGTCTGCACTTCGAAGAAGTTGAAATTCCAACACGATGACAAATTTTTTACTAAATAAAGGAAAAGGTGGAAAAAGAGGTATCCACATCGTAGATCATTTGAGAATGAAACAGTACAATACCCTCGAAAAACCGTTAAAAATTCAATTTGTGTACATTCTTGGATCTTAATCTTGTATTTTAGAAATAAAAAATACAAGAAATGTATTTAATTGTGTTTAAAAAAAAAATCCATTTTTTCAGCAGCAATTTTCTGCTATTTTATCGGTTTTTTGCAGTTTTATGAATGTTTGAGGGGACTATGGGCCAAATTTATTGCAGAATCAGAATTTTTTATCTTGTCAAAATATCGAATTTTCGCTATTTTTGGGGTTTTTTGCAATTTACTCGAAATTGAAGCCCGGACGGCCTAAACTGACTTGATATTCGTGTTCAGCGGGTCGAAAAACATGCCCGTAGATAGGTGGCGCCCGGTGCACAGACAACTTTTTTTTTTGTGTGCCGGTGTAACCTTTACATTTTTGTTGGCATGTCAAGTGCAATACTGGCAAAAAGAACCACAATTCTTTGCTGCACATTCATTGGTGAATCTTTATAGATACTTTTTTTACCAACACTAATAAAAATTAATATTTTTTGGTTAGATTTTGATCTCAAAGATGAAATGTTAGCATCATCACTTAGATAATTAGAATACTATACAGAAATACATCATTAAAATAATATATCCCGTAATTATCCAAGCGATGATTTGTTTAGGGAATCCAACTTCATTGATGTTCTCTTTGAGTATTCTAACAAATATAAAAAAAGGAAATATTGTATTGAATCCTTCTAATCATAACTAAGATACGAGAAAAAGAAATAATACGATTATATCACCACCCTGTAACAGAACTATAGGTCAACGAAATGATGTCCTAGATTGTACAATATGGTACCGGATTTCAAAAGATATATTGATAACAAGCACAGCTTCTGCAAGAAGGCTAAAAGGTGGATTGCGAAGGCTAAAAGGTGGATTGCGAAAACTAAAAGATCTTATTTTAATGATATTGTGATTCAAAATACATAAGTAATGATCATTGCATAACTGAATATTGCAACATTAACTCTATCTTTCATATAAACGTAATTAAAATTGTACGTTTATTATTAGACTATTTTATATATCTCCCTCAATTTTATACTAAATTGAAGATTTTATTTATTGGATTTATTATATATATATATATATATATATTTATATATATATATATATATATATATATATATATATATATATATATATATATATATATATATATATATATATATATATATATATATTTAAATTTTTCAATTCAATATTCCATTAATTACTAATGTTAAATGTGATCTGTATTGACCGTTCATTTAATATATTTATTATGTTTATTTATATATTATCTTATCCCTAAAGTAACAATAACATTCAGAAATTGTTTGTAAAAATATTGTATTATGTAGTAGCGCATACAGTCACATAGAAGTACTATAACAACTCATAGTTGTTATACACTTCTGTGACACCTATGTTTATTGCAGTTTAATCTTATTGATTGTAAACATTTTTTCAATAAACATTTATTATTATTAATTATGTATGGTTAGCGAATTCACATCTAGTACTCATAACATTGTCTGTTTATAGATAAAATATATAAAAACTATCCAAAGAAACTAGTTGAAAATTTATGTTATGTGAATCTCATCATTATTGTATAGTTGAAATATCATATTTTTAGTATATTTGAGAACACGGAAATATCCAGAAAATTAGTTTTGTATAAACACATGGTCACACTGAGATTACCGTTCATTGCTTTTCGTTGCTTCGTCGTTCGTTAATCAAATTGTTATGTCGCAATTTTAAGAATGTGCAGTTTTCACAATTAATATTGTCTTCATTTATTGCTTGTATAAGTTTCAGAAAAAAATTGAATATAGACATCAACTGGCTCGCCTTTTTATAGCGTAATTGTAATCTCGATAACCAATCGGCATATTCCTATCACATCTTATTATTGGTACTTTCCATTCTGTAATTATAATTTAACTATGTGGTACCCGCGACTTCGTCCGTGAGGAATTTATATTTTTTTCTTTGTTTGTCTTTCTGTTTTTCCAAATAGCTTATGCCCGTGGCTTGGCCCACTTCCCGTTATCCTGTTATCCCGTTTGCCATTATCTCGTTTTTTCCCGTTACCTCTTTTGATTTGAAAGTAATGCTTTATGACGACTATTACAAAATCTCTTTTCACCTCTTTCGGGAAGGTTAGACACGATTTATTTATTTGTAATAGAGAGCCAAAACACCAATTTTCATGACACTTTCTCAAAAACTACGGAACCCTCCTAAAAATGTTCACCCCTTTAGGGGTTGAATTGCTAAAAACTAAAAACCCGAAACACGTATTTCTGTATTTGTAACAAAGTCCTCAAATACAAATTTTTATGACCCTAACCTAATGACTAACGGAACCCTCATAGACACTTTCACCCCCCATTTAACCCTAGGGGTTGACGTATTTCTTTATTTGAAACAAAAGACCTCAAATACAAATTTGTATGGCCCTAACTTAAAAACTGACGGAACCCCAATACATACCTCCCCCCCCCGATCAATACATACCACCCCTTTCCCCGATTCAACCCCTTTAGGGGTTGATTTTCTGAAAACATTAAAACATGTATTTCTTTATTCGTAGGGTCATAAAATACCAAATTTTATGACCCTAGCTTTAAAACTGACGGAACCCCCAACAAACTTTCAAACCCATTTAACCCTTCTTTAGGTCCAGCGGTTTGGTCCTGGGCGTTTATCGTCAGTCAGTGAGTCAGTCAGGTATAGATGAAATTACTGCCAGCTGAATATTGCGGTATTTTTTTAGAGATTGAAAGTAGCCCAAAGAGTTTTATTAATAAAACTCTACTATAAATACTGATTGAAATCATTCAACGTGGAAATTTATGATTGCTTATTTTTCAATATTCTTTTACTAGATAGAAGATGGAAAATAACGCTACCAAAACCATATTAACTAGCATCGATGAAATTCTAATGATTTTTGGCCGCAACGTTTTCCACCAAAAGCGTTTCCAATTCGCCAAACAAATGCAGTTATCGTAAATTTCATTTTTGCTCATCTGTTTTCTTCGTAACCTGGCACTCACGTCAGTGTGACCAGTTTTTTTAAAACTTATTGTCTTAAGGATTGTTTGAGGTCCCAAGACAGATCAGACTCACGATTGAGTGAATTGGGAGCTCTTAGTTCAGCTTAGCTCGCTTATGGGATATAGATTTTAGCCCCATTAATCTCTTCCTAGCTACAGCTGTAGTTCCTTCGATGTTTGTTAGTTGTTTATATCTGCTGTTTCATACGAGTTGTTCAATCATATTCCTAGTCTTTTGAATCAACGAAAAATACTCAACTGTTTTGAAGATCAACCAGCGTATCAACTGCAACATCGATTTTAAGGTCGTCCAAGGAGTTGTTCCCTGCAAGTCGAACCTCCTTTGCCAAGTATTTAAGTATGGCTGTTGTTTGCGGATACAACTTTCCATCAATTTCTAAAACGGGTAGTTGTCCAAGAGGTAGAGCTGAAAAAAAAGATAAAACGACATTTAACGACTGAGTTTTTTCTTTCACTAAGGTTCAAACATAATTGAGTATACCGCACAGCTCCTAAATAACGCCTTGTAGTTTTTTTGGGAGGTATAAAAATATTCCTATCGATATTTTTTCGAATATTCTTCCCACTAGAACTAAAAAATGTTAATTACCTTCGGAAAGGGCGAATTAGTAAATTTGTCTCGATACGCTACGGCTACTGCGTTGTGGTATTCTGGATTCGAAATTTCACTAAAGTAACCGTTTGAAAAATGATTTCCTTGAAGTATTTCACAAAAAAAAACACAAATGCATGCAGTATGGAATTATATTTGTCACAGAAGGCTGTTGGTGTTACTGTTTTTTTATTTGAACTTGTCGAAATGTTGACAACATTCTTTGAATATGCATTATCTTCAAGAATATTTTTCACGAAAACAGCTCATCTCTAACATGTTTCGGGGTTAATAAAATCAATTTGATTCTGTCATAAAAAGTGTTGATACTCATTCGAGGTATTTAAATAGAAATTGAGATTTTGAACCTGAATTATGTTCATATATAGTTCATCCATTATCAATTGCAGAAGCATGAAAAACAAGTGTCTCAGTCTTGAGGCGGAATCCTTTGAGCAGCAGAGGCGGAGATAACTAATTTTATTTAGATATTTAAATATTTTAAAAATACGTTAAAATAAAAAATATGCCATAAACGAGGAAGTATGTATTAATAGGCAATCGGATCATCATAATTTCATTTTTCCATGGTCGAAAAAAAGACATATTTTCCAACAAAATACATCACAACTATAGAATATTTTAAAACCTATTTCGATCCCAGACCAGAGACGCTACTGGCTTTTATGTACTCAGACCTCCTGAAACACGTATATAACTGGTGATTTATTAGTCTCAACGTATAGACACACCTACAAGCATTATCATTGGCTTGCGGACCGTTTTAATTGGCTGCTGAAGAACTAGACTGCTGTCACTCAAACCTACGTTGACTATCGGCTCTTTTGATCTCCTTTTGATCTTCCTCTTCGCCGACGGAGAATGTTTACGAGTAGTACACATTATTTTTCTTTCCGTTCCTTCGCATATGCGCTCGTGTTAGCGAAGTGAGTTTTTTATTTCCTCCCTATAGAAAGAGCTTCTGCAATTGAAAATGGTTAAACTATACTTCATACGATAATTATGTGTTTCTTTAAAAAATGCTCGCTTCATCACTGCACTGTTTCACGTGTTCACACATTGATAGTCGAGCTATAGTATATCCATTCTTACTTGGATGAGGATGGGGGCCCCTGATAAAACATAATAGGATTTGCGCTTTGATCGAAAATGCCGACCGAGGCAGATATTTATTCTTTTACTTCAAATGTAACTTTGCCTATTTTTGTTTGAGAACAAATCTCAGTAAACTATCTGGAAAATGAGATTATTAAAGGATTTAGAAGGGATATTGACTTATAACATTTTTTGGTAGGTCTATTGGGTGATAATAGGAGAAGGTCTGAAATAACTATATCTTTTTGTATCGAAGCAAAAATATTGTAACCGTTTTTCAATATCACCCTGGGCTTGGGAGGTATGTTCAAGGTAGTCGGATAATTTCTTGGTAATTAAGTCCAAGGTGGGCACTACTCTACTAGCCTCATCAACTTTCGGCCTTCAGTACATCAATGCCGAAAGTTTGAGCAGAATTGACAAACGCTCTCAGAACATTGGAAGATTATCCAGGAATACTAGCGCTAATAACCAATCAAGAATAAACTGTTTCAGATGTAGTAGGAGTGGACATTTCATCACCTAACAGGACACCCCTACGTTCTCACTCACTCACCAGGAAATTAGCCAGCATATCGGGGCGCATACTGGCTGGTGATAACGAAGCACCCGCGGTATGCACGTCAATAGAATAAGAAAACCACCGATAGTTTAACCATCAGAGGAAAGAGTGAGCCAACGAGATGTCATATTCACTATAGACACTGGTGCGTCAATTTCCCTGATCCGAAGGACAATGTTAGACCGCTTACATCCAATTTCGTCCTACGCCCAATCATTGGAGAAAATGCACCGATACGTGGGGAAGCTGGCATCACATTAACTCTCGGAAGACTACGAATGATGGAAAGAGTTTTTGTAGAAGACATATTCATTCTTGAAACGGATCTGATAAGTGACTATGGATTTTAATTCGATGGTGAGCAGAAAACCATGAACTTAGGCGGGGAAGGATTCAACTCAGTCGAAAGAGGGTGTTCATCTGGGAAGATTATTGAGGCTCGATTGGAAGAAGACTCAGGGTGGTGCTTTGAGATAGTACAGCCATATGAATAATCCCTTAGCAGATTATTACTTGCGCGAGCTCCAATCAGGGCAGAATAAGACATCCTTGTCAGAATTACTAATGTATTTCCTAATGAAATAATAGTCCAGAACGGAGACAACATAAGAGTATGCGAGCCAGTTGAGTGGGTAGCAGTGTGTGGATATCCGGAGGCACAGCAGACATATTGAGGATCATCGAGAAATCCTTGAATAATTTGTCACCGAAGGAATACGAAGGTGCCATGAGATTAATTGTTAAAGAAAGTGACGTATTTGAGTCCGCAGGGTCATAAATGCGAATAAGTAGGTATTATTTCTGTAAATGACACTAGCTAGATGAACAAATTTACCGCAATTATAGCCTTCTTACATAAAACTTCAAATTCAACATTTAGAAAGTATTATTGAAAAAATAAGGAGAAATTTGGCGGAATATTCACATATAGTTCCTTTCATATATTTTAAAAATATTCAAATATACAAAGTTATCCGTTAAAAAGATTACATCATTTCCGTCAGAACCGAAAATTGACCATTACGTCAGTTAATTGAAAATTATGTTTTCTACTTATATTCCAAATTTCGTTTTGTGAACTTAGGAACTATTAGCTATGGCTTGGGCTTTGTTGCCGCCCCGTAAAAATGGGTTGTAACAATTTACAAGCAGAATATGAGTATATCAAAGTCTCAAACTGAAATTAATAAGTGCCTGTATTTCAAAATGTAAAATAAAATCATGTACAGTTCTTGTTTAGAATTAACCGGTACGTGTCCACTTTTTTCTGGAAATTATGTCTCTTTTTCACGAGATTTCCACCCTTTCCCCCCAATTTAATTATTTCTTCAAAATTTAATATACTTATCTTATTTTTATGAATGATATTTTCACGATTTGGTAAATATATTATAGAATGTATATATTGTTGAAAGCACCTGAAATACAGAGGATGTGCAATCATCTGCAACTGAAAAAAATCAACTGTGGAACTTGAACGGCTGTACGAAGTCAATTTGATGGGTCAATTCAACAGTCATTTGACCAAGTGAGATTCTTTTGTTGTGTTGCTCTCTGCCGAATTTAGTTCTAATCCATCGAATAAATTTTGAATAATTGAATGGCAAAGTTTCGAACTTTGACATATTTTTATTTTTGACAGATGTCAGTTGGAGAAATAATTTTGACTGTTCTGGATACAGTTTTTCAAGGGCTTTCAAATGACATATTGCAAGTCAAGTGTGCGCTATAGTTTCTATCATTTTTAAATAGTCACACTTCCGTTTGACTGAGGACAGCCATTTGGGGCAGGAACTGTATCTCCATACCAAATTTCAGCTCGATTGGTCAAACGGTTCGGCAGTCAACGTGAAATATTACAGACAGACACACACAGACAGACAGAATTCACTCTGGAAATGGTCTCAATCGTCTCGGGAACCTCAAAACTGATAATTTCGTTGATATCTGTTTTTTTTTCGCACGATTACATTAGTTGACCCTTTGGGGGTCGGTCAAGTAATAATATGTAGTCTCTTCCATTGTCCTAGATAACCCCATGAAAAGCACTCATAAAGAAACACTCGATTGGTGTTTTTCCAGAAATAGGAGAATAGACCATAAGCAATTGAGGACTTATTCTTTTAAATTTCACTATATATCAGATGCAGTTCAATATCCAGCGGTATATAGCCGGAAAATAGTCTATTATATATTACAATTTTGCGATGAATATGCCGATTTTTGCGACAAATAATATATAGGGGCAAGATAGGCTAAACATTCTTACGGATTCGTGATCTGGACATCAACTTCAGTACCAATACATATTTTCGCTGAAAAATTTTCAGTTCTGAAAAATCAGAATTTGTCTCACTTCTCATGGAAACACCCCGTATATATCTTCCGTAATTATTGGAGTGGAATTCAAAAATCGGTGTATCCATCGCCCATGGCGCGCAGTGTATATCACTGAGTGTCAACCACAGAAGAGATTTAGACTCATCCTCGGTATATCTAACGATAGTGAAAATTACAGAATTCTACTTCACACGGACCATACGGGGGTGTTTCCATGAGAAGTGAGACACACTGTATATATTTAATACTTCAAATAATGTGCTATAACCAAGCTATCATGAGGTATTGGAATGCTGGCCAATTAGTATTGAGCAGAGTACGCAAATAAGAGTTATGACGACGTTAGAGAATATTGATTTTTTTTTTCGATAAAAGTTAAAATTTTGAAATCATCAATATTTTTACTGAATGAAAATAGACTCTTTCAGTTCTTCACACGAAATAATAATTTCAACCTATTCGAAATGAATTTATTAATATAGTTATAATCACGTTTGCTGAAAATAGCTATTTTGTCGTGATAAGATAATATGTGGTGCAATGCTACTAGGTATATTCACAAATATCATTTTATCACGTGGCAAAGGTCAATCATCTTTAGAACGCTGTATTTATCATCAAAGGCTATGTTTTGCAACTCTGGCTTTTTTTAATACTTCAACTTTGATAATCCCCTCTCTATTCAAGTATTCCAATTAACTATTCAACACTACCTACCATCCTAAATTTGTTCGAACACTATGTATAAGCATGAAATTGCCATTTAAAGGCGACCTTGTATATATTGACGCTACCATGATAATTACTTACTTGGTTTGATTCTGGGCCAATCCTTCTTATCTATACGAATGTCGTCGAATTCCAAGCCTCCATAAGTGAGAAGCATTCTTATTGGTTCACCTCTTCCGGTGAAGTCAAAATAATGTACCCTGTATTGAGGTGCCATGTCGTTGTTTTCCAACTGAAACTGAATAAACTTGTTATCTCTACTTTTGACTCGCTAGAAAAAGGTTCCAATGAAATGATGTGAAGCTTCTAATATCTAATACTATAAACCAAACGAGAAATTTTCGTCCTTGAACTTCGGTCGAATCTTAAAAAAATAATAAGTACTGGAATATAACGGGTGATAACCAGAAAAGGATCGTTCAATAATCCGGAAATCTTTGTTTCATATTAACTTTTTAAGATTTATTTTCAATAAATTTACAATATACAGGGTAGGGTGTAACATAAAATATGACAAATAGTTATTCACTAAAAAATAATGGGTCTTTCTCAAATTACCGTGCCAAAATGTTTCAATTCTAAGATGCAAAGAGTTATACTTGTTGAATTTGGAGTTATTGAATGCCATCAATTCTGAAATCGATTTTGAAGGTCATTTTTGGATGAAAATAGTGATTCGCTACTGAAGTTACTGAAATTTGAAATTCCCGAACACTTTTCAACAGAAAATTTTATGTATACTTCTTTTGTATCTCATATTTCAAAATTATCATATTGATTTGTTTGTAAATATCAACACAACAAGGTGTTCATAAGATCAGATGTGGAATCATCTGCGACTCAAAGATAAACTTTAGTCTTTATCTTCTATCGTTCAAGATAACTCGGGGGTATTCATGTTGAAAAGAGAAAGAATTATTTTTCTGAAAATTGAAAAATCTACAATAAAAAAAATAAAAAACAAATATTTATACAAATGCACTAAGAAGGAAAAATAATTTCTTTCGTTGTTTGATCTAGGTTATTCTGTGAGTAACACATTCAAAATCTTGCCACGCAAGATTACCTATTTTGTATCTGCGGCAAGCTTTTGAATCTGTTACTCACAATAACCTGGATCAAACAATGGAATACATTATTTGTCCTTTTTAGTGCATTTGTATAAATACAAGCTGGGCATTAATTTTTTTTTATAATTTTTATTTTTAATTTTTTAGTTCTGTTTTTTCATCAACCACTAATAAAAGCATGTTTTTATTTTTAATTTTAATTTTTAGTATTCATTATGTTGAATGACTAGTTCAGTAATTTCTATCTAATTTATTTTTGAATTTCGACAAAAAAAATCATAATTTCCGACCCCGAAAACCCCCAGATACCAATTTTGAATAGAATCGGACCATATCCGCCATATTGGAGCCGCAATTTTTTTCACTAACAAAAATTTCATAATGTATTGTCACCGGAATTATGTACACCTGCCAAATTTCAAATCAATCGGACGATTAGAAGTGGGTCAAATTTAACTTGCAAGATTTGATTAAAGACAGACAGACACACAGACAGACACCGGGACAGGTAAAACTAAATAAAAGCTTTTAAAAAAAATCTTCGACCCCAAAAACCCCCACATACCAGATTTGAATAGAATCGGGCCCTAATCACAAAACTCGTCCGCCATTTTGGAGCCGCCATGTTCAATAATTGAATTTCGATCATAATCTCTGACCCCAAAAATCTCTAGATATCAATTGTGAAAAGAATCGGACCATAATCACAAAAATTGTCCGCCATTTTGATTTTTTTCCTAAAAAAAATTTCTAATGCATTGTCACCGGGATTATGTACACCTGCCAAATTTCAAATCAATCGGAAGATTAAAAGTGGGAAATTTAACTTGCAAGATTTGATTACAGACAGACACACAGACAGACAGACACCGGGACTTTCGAGTCCTAGATTTCATCAACAAGTTGATTCAACCCTCTATCGGTTATACTCTCCCCGGGATTGACCAGGTACCTACCTACCTTTCGGCCTAGCCTGGCACGACCCGAGGAGTAACCGAGATTGAGTTACGCCCAATCAGCGCGCTGGGTAATTCCAGCTGCGTTAGAGCTCAGCCACGGTGGGGCCACCTGATAAGACAGGCTACTGGCTATGGGATGTCAGTGCCCGAGCGGGTTAATGCGCCGCTCCCCGCCGATTCAGACAGGGAATACATTCATCCGGACCCATCGGATGAAGGACTCCCCCGTCTCTACCGAATTACGGTATTGTTTTCCATTGTACACTATCTAGCACCACGCACCCCAGATTCCAACACCATGTGAAGAGACATCGGCGAACCAATGAGGCTATCTTCCTCCCCCTGGGTACCCATGTCAACAAGATTCCTCTTGTTCCGTTTGATGGGTCGCCGTCGTATTAGTGTTTCGACCAAATACTACTCATGTAACGTGTGACGAGTAACCGTTCGAGTGAGGGTTCGCCGAAGCTACTAATCACGCTACCATGTTAGTGGAGAGGGGGACCTGGACTTTGCCAGCGGTGTCTGGGATCGTCACAGGTTCTTCCGTCCCGACGGCCTAGTCACACGGTAGGGCTAGGCCCAGACACCGGGACAGGTGAAACTAAATAAAAGCTTGTAATAATAAAGTTATTTTTTGTGAATATCTAACAGAAAACAACTACTTTCCCGGCTAAAGCCACGCTGGACATTGAACTATATCTGATAGATATTTTGAAAGGACACTTTTCTATCCAGCCTTAATAGGCGAGATCACTAATTTCTGGAAAAAATACCATGATGTCCAGAACGACGAAAAAAGTGGTTGAATTTTTTTAACTTTTTTTTCTAAGTAGTTTTTCCAAAAAAAATTACCAACTAAATGTTCCTATTTGAAAACTGCGGAAACCGCGCCAGGATGTGACGTAACAAGTACAGATCCGCCGAGGGCGTAAGATAATTTCAGAGTTGCCAAGCGTTATTCATATATTTCTTTACAATGTGAGCAGGCCGAAAAAATAATGACATAGCACTCGGTATAAATACATATTATTCAAGATTCAAGAATAACTAAATCAAGAACAGATATCAAATGAGAAGTCTTAATTTCAATATAACAATATAATATAACACAAGTTCTGTTTCAATCATAGGATGACACAGAATAACATTTCCTCAGAAGTTACTCGAAATAGTAACACTGGCAACTCGCCGAACGCCGACAGTACACTGAATTCCAGCGTTGCCAAGCGTTTTTCAAAATATTTCTTTACAGTGTGAGCAGGCCGAAAGAATAATTACATAGCACTTAGTATACATACATTTATTCAAGAATAACTAAATCAAGAACAGCTATCGAATACGGAGTCTCCATTCCAAGATAACACATGCTGATACAAGTTCTGTTTTATTCATAGGATGAAACAGAATAATATTTCCTCAGAAGTTCCGCAAAATATTAACACTGGCAACTCTGGAAAATGCCAAATCAATGGACTTTTGACGCCAAAAGAAGCGGCCATAACGCTACGTTTGAATGTCTCACTGAATCTGAGGGTTTTGGAGCAGCGTTTATTCGAATATTACACAATATCTTCTAGGAAAAACTTTACATACATAATATTTTATCACAATACTTGAACACATATGAAGCAAATTTGTGAATTTGTGATCTCGCCTATTAAGAACTGACATAAAGAAACGTTCATCATGGATTTTTCAGTTCACAGAACAATATTTCTATTCAATATTCAACTAGGAAACTTTTTTCAAGCCTATTTTTTCATGGAATGTGGATCATGCACTATGTATAACCAAGGCCATACCCAGGGGGGTTGTTAGGGGGGTTAAAACCCTCCCCCGAAATCTGTAAAATATATCTGGAATAAAGTGGACAAAAAATGTGTGTGTGTAATAAAATTTGGTAAAATGTATATTGCCTCATTTACTTTAGAACCAACCAAAACTTCGAGAAGACATTCTCAAACCAGGTCAAATGTCTCGGTCAAATATTGCACTAGAATCTGACCTTGACGCAAAATTTGGTCAGTCACCATAAAAGCGCATACTCTAATAACGCTAATTGTGACCAGACGCTCCTTCAGGAAAAATTAGGTCTCAGACCACACATGATGCATTGGTAAAACCGGCAATAACGTGCGCTTTCCTAATGTAGTGTCTTGAAACACAACAAAATAGTTTTATTACAAAATTGAGCAAGAAACAAAGACTTGCCTGTGAAGGTATTAGAGGGGCAATAAAATTAACGACCACTGCAGTGTACTCTGACTTGACGGTCACAGGTCGCTGATCTTTACTCTTTAGGTACCAGTGTTGTTGAAGCAATGCAGTGAGTAGTCAGTGAGTATTTGCAGTTTTATATTATTTCATTCCAAATATTTATAATTAACGATTATATACGAAATATAAGACAATTAATTATATTACAGTTTCATCCAGCCAGAGATAAGTTACCTATTTCATTATACATGGTCGTTAATTAGGTTTCCAAGTGAGATTTGTGAAATTAATACATGGGTTATATGTTCGTTTTTGGCCATGAGTGTTATAAAATGACGTGTAATTTTCATATTATGAATGTAGGAATACTGAGGGAAAATGACATAATTTTCAAGTATTGAATCGCATAATGATTTCAGTTTCTCTTCTAGAGATTAGAATCGAAAGTTTAGTCGAGAAACGTTGAGTTTGGGTATTCTTGAGTATCTGTTTGGGTATTCTTGAGTATCTGTGACAAAATAGAGAGAATTAACGGACTACCTATATCTAATCATGAAGCATATGGATATTTCTGGCTTCCTTTAAAAAATCTAGAAATTCATGCTCTAATGTATTTTCTCTTATCTCGGTGGAGAAATTCCTCAAAATAGTGACACTAGCAACTCGCCGATCGCTGACAGTGCAAGGAAGTACAGCGTTGCCAAGCCTTATTCAAAATATTTCTTTACAGTGTGAGCAGGCCAAAAAAATAATGACAGCACTAATTAAATCAAGAACAGCTATCGAATACGAAGTCTCCATTTCAATATAACACATGCTGACACAAATTTTGTTTTATTCATAGGATCAAACAGAATAATATTTCCTCAGAAGTTCCGCAAGATAGTGAAACTGGCAACTCGGGAAAATGCCAAATCAATGTACTTATGACGTCAAA
Organism: Gonioctena quinquepunctata; assembly: GCA_018342105.1. Taxonomy (NCBI): domain Eukaryota; kingdom Metazoa; phylum Arthropoda; class Insecta; order Coleoptera; family Chrysomelidae; genus Gonioctena; species Gonioctena quinquepunctata. Next base: position 206,111 of record JAFIRS010001761.1, on the reverse strand, counting down.
AGAAGCGGCAATAACGCTGTGTTTGAATGTCTCACTGAATTTGAGGGTTTTAGAGTAGCGAATATCTGCTAGGAAAAACTATGCATACCTAATATTTTATCACTATATTTCAACTTCAAGCACATATGAAGCAAATTTGTGATCTCGCCTATTGGCTTTCATGTGAGAGTATAGAAATTACTTCGCAGTGAATGTGAAAGTTTATTGCAATTTTCGGGAAATTTGTTGGTAAACTAAATTTTGATAAGTTTACGAAAGAGAGTTCGCAGTAAGTTTCCACAAAAAGTTAAAAAAATATTCAGCTAATTTTAATTTCGCTTACAAAAAAAATACAAATAAACATATGTATACTCTCCACAATATGTTGTAATTTTCAATGTCCAGTGGAAAAGATGTGCAGCATGGCCGATTTTTTGTTCATGTCAATGTGCATCTGGATTGAGATGAACATTAAAAAATTCGGCCTATTAGTTCCTGGGAACACCATTTCCACAAAAATAAACTCATTCAAGTTAAAGACAACAATGATTGAGACGTGATCATTGCGTGCAGCAAATGTGATTGAAGAAATTTGCACCGCTATTGGTCCTCCTGGAGTTTCGAACAGGTACAGACTTGCGATATTGCGTATGTGTGTATGTTTTGCATGCTGCCTTGATTTATTTTCGTTTATTGAAGTTTAATCGTTTGGTTATAAGTGTAATAATTTGTTGAAGTTGCAGGATCCGGCGTTTAATTTTTCTCCTATTTCAATACATCAAAACTCCAATTGAGAGTAATTTAGAAAAACATTATTTTCCGAATTATACACGTACGATCCTGAATGCGGCCCTGCTATTTGTGCTCTGCGATTTCGATCACGCATTAACGGCGTGCATTTATTTTGATTCAACTTGTCTTTAAATTGAATTTACTAAAGTAATATTTTAAGATCGAGCCCCATTGACGCTTGTAAATAAAACAGGTCGTTCAAATTAGATTTAGAAAAAATTAAAATTTGATTTTTCGGTAATTTTATCGAAATGACAAGGTTTGACAAATATATCATGTGAATCGCACAAAAACCACAGATCAAATACCTAGTACAGAAGTGAAAAAATGCCTTATCCCAGTGAAAATTATTCCATTTCTCTATACTCACCAGATACCACACAATTCTCACAACAGTTTCAGTGCGAATGAGTAACCTCTAGTTGAATTTTAGGTTTTTATCATATTTCGCTTCTGATAAGAAGCATCCATAATCAATCGAAATGTTTTTAAATAAATTTGATTTCATTCAAATTACGCGAATAAGATTTAAGAGGAATATTTGGCATCCACTCGTCCATTTATTGTGAAAAAATGTCATTTGTAAACTCAGAACCCTGAACTTATAAATGAATGATATTTATGACTTTTTCACTGTTAAAATATATTTCATAATTTCACTTCAGATGTGCTATTAGACATGTTTTGGCCGAGTCGCACATGGACGTATAAATATATATATATATATATATATATATATATATATATATATACGTCCATGGAGTCGCATAGTTGGCGGATTCTCTTCGTATCGTCCATGAATCACCATGATGGCCACGCGAAAGGTGGCTCCTAATCTTCTCGAAACATTATAAATTGGCGACATTTATGACTGAAGTTAACTTTTATATGCCGTCAAATTCAATAGTAATTAACGCGTATTAGCACACACCCAGTGTACAATATGTCGGTGACATAGATAAATACTCGTTGCAAGAGTTTCATTAATTTTACTTCGGTTGTGTTGTTCCGATTACATCACTTTCTGTAATATCTGTATTCTCCTTGGGCTGGTGGGCGCGAGCCCAGATGGTCCAGGTTCGATTCCCGGCACGACTACTGAAATACAAACTTATCTCTGTAGTTTCGTTGAGCGGGAGGAGATAGGTGACCAACCGAACATTCTTGGTACCTAGATATCAATTCTTCGGACTGTCCACGGTTACCAGCCGAATAGTGCTTCGGATGGCTCTTAAAAAGCTAAGATCCTCGTCTTCTTAACTCACATAAGTCCCTGAGTACCGAGAGTTGCTATGCAACTAAATTGGTGGTTAAAAACACTTTTTTTTAATGGTCCAGTATACTCTTTTTTCTGAAATTGTCGTGACTGTCAACTTCCAATGTTGATAATCGTAAAATAGTTCCGGTAGCCGGTTTCAGTTAGACCAGATTTGTTTTTTGTCTTTACCTTCACTATATCTTTCTTTATAGAAATAACTGACCCAGAACTTCGTTTTTGAATCTCCGCTGCAAATATTTGCTGAGTTTTAGCTCTTTATTTTTATCTCCTCCTGAGATCACTCTGTCTTCATAGAAGTATAATTGTGGTATAATTGTGGTTAATTGGCGAACAAATTGAGAGTACAACCCAAATTTATTTTCTGCCAAATGAAGAGTTTTCCTGATACATCGTTAGATATAAATAACGTTTACTGTCTATTTATTACACACCAACGCAAAATCACACCAGGGATCGCATCAAAGGATTCAGACAATAAAAAATTAGCCAAAGGTTTCAATTTAGAAAACCACCACCAATCTTTGTTTCAACTAATTTTCAACACAATCAAGAAAAGGAAAGTAATACTTAAACATCAAACTCATTTATAATTTTCTGTTGTTCTTATACGAATAAAGTATATAGAAAAATCGAATTAAACGGTTTTCTTCACATAAAGGATTCAATATAAAATTGAACCAGAAAATGGTAGATCTCAGGTGAAAAACAACTACTTTCCTGGCAAATACCACGCAGAACATTGAATGATATTCACCTGAAAATCCATGCATACTTCCATATAATATCAATGGACATTGAATGCAAATGTTTCTTTCTGATAAGCTCGATTATGTTTAATTTATGTCGTGTTCACCTAACAATCCGCATACCGGTTTCAGGCTTCTTGGCCCTCATCAGTACGGAGTAGTCAACCAGCCAAAAGTCCAAAGAACTCTGGCTGAAGTGAGACACAACGTAAACAAACCATCATCGATCTTGTAACACCTATAGGTACGCCGGAAAAGATAAACTTTAACTGGCGGTACCTAGTGACAGAAAGAAACACTCCGAAAATCTCCCACCTCGATAGGTTTCTGAATAAAAGATTCCTTCTCAGTAGGAGTGGCAAGCCCGTCTAGCATATAGTGAAAGATAAGTGCCATGTGAAGTGGAATGAATAGAAAAATCGAATTAAACGGTTTTCTTCACATAAAGGATTCAATATAAAATTGAACCAGAAAATGGTAGATCTCAGGTGAAAAACAACTACTTTCCTGGCAAATACCACGCAGAACATTGAATGAAGAAAACCGTTTAATTCGATTTTTCTATTCATTCCACTTCACATGGCACTTATCTTTCAATAAAGTGTATGTTCTGCAAAAAAAAACTGTACAGTGCACTCAGCTATTTATGACATAGTTTCTGACTTTTTTCTCAAATTTCCCTACGTCCCATTACAATTCTTATTTGTACATGAATCGTTATAGAGACTTTGCCCAACGTATAGTGCTGGTGTTTAATGAGGTTACCAAAACATCCACAACTATAAATTTTTTTTATTTCTGTCAAACAGGTGTCATAATTTAGAATACCAAAACTGTGACACGTTCGGGTTTTAAACGTGACAGTCCTTTAAACTAGCTTTCAGAGTCCCTACCAGATCATCATTTTATTTGTGACACTTTCTGGTGCCCAAATGTGACTTTGCAAATCAAAATCCCAGAAATGTATTTCGTTGTTTATTGAAAAAAGTACATGAATTCTTATAACAAAATAAGTCTTCTCGCAAATGTGTCACATTTTCAAGTCTTTGGAAAATTAAATGAATAAACTCTCAAATTGAAATAATAACACAACATAAACATTCAATCCATCGAACTGAATTGGGAACGTAAATTAGTTTCGTCTCCCTTCCTTTGGCTCTGGCAATAGCATATGAACATTGGTAGGGGTACTGAGTCGATGTCTTCACTTTGAGGCCAGGTAAAGAACATAGTCTTCATCCGAAGATATTTAACCACAAGAAAATCCTCTGGGGCAAGATTCTAACAATCGATCGTATCGTATCCGTGCGAGACGAGAAGCGAATCGAAACGATCGCACGTTGCTATTCTAACTCTCTGACGGAAAAATGATCGGGTATTGTCGGATTATATCTTAGGGGGGTCCTCCATTTACATGGAACTTTGTGTCAGTTTTGTGTCAACTGTCAAAATTAAGAACAAGGGGAGGAGATAAAAGGTTACGAGGTTAGAGTGTAATCGTTTGTATCTTTAGCGTTAACCACCATTTTGTTGACAAAAAAATAAGAATTTTTGGTTATCGAGGTAACTACACAACACATTTTGTCTGATAATGTCCTACAAAGTAAGAGAGGCCCACTGGCAGATTATGGTAGAGGGCATGGAGAAGCACCCTTTCCTGGCTACAGGTAAATTCGTTGATCCTCGAGGAAAGGACCTATATAAAAAACATTGGGACGAATTGGCACATCATTGAATGCTCTAGGCTATGGGGTGGAACCTACTGAAAAATGGCAGAAGGTAAACCATAATATCAAATAGATTTTTGAATTAATTTGAACATTTTAGACTTGGTCTGATTTAAAATATTCTATTAAAAAAAAAGGCTGCTGCAATGAGAACATCATTATCACGCACGGGGTGTGGACTTGATGATGTAAAATCTCTGAGTGAACTGGATCTCAAAATATTGGATTTACCAGGGGAGAACTTTGTGGGATTGAATAATCCAGAATGTGGTGTACCTGTGGGGGTAACTGTATCCCATAAACACGATGTCTGCGAAAATGTTCTTGAAGAACCATCAATATCAAATACTATGCCCCAGAAGGAAAATATGGAACCACCTCCTAAGAGGCAGAAAATGAACTTCCATAATGAGTACAAGGAAATAATTGAAGAATTGAGGGACATCAAAAATACAATTAACTCTTCCTTAAGTGAGATTTCTTCCAATTTGAAGGATGTTGCTACCGAAATAAAAACTATGAATAATTATTTGCCACAGGTAACAAATGAAATTATTTAAATGAGTTAATATAAAAAAATTCAGCTTCTAGGTGGCCAGGTGATTTTTGAAGAACAAGAACTTGAATAATATAGCAGCCTTTCATCGATGTTATGCTAAATAATTACTGTTTTAAATTTCAGAATGGAAAATTCTACATTATTTTGTTAAATAAGATTATTTTTATTTTATTATAGAAAGCATTGTTTTTCAGTTTGAATGTACCAGACTTTGTACCTGAGTGAAATATAATTATGTTCCTTATGAAATGAATTTTGAATCTCCTTTCCTTTTTACAAATAAGTGGAAACTCAAAAACCACAAAATTATAATTTTTATTTTAACTAGGTTGCCAGCCTTGGTAGACCATAACAAAGTAATTTCTTAGACTAGCAAATTTCTTGGTGTCACAGAAACTTATAAATATTTACTTTTTTAGTGTTCATGGTAGTAGTATCATATCTATGGGTAATACTGCTGGACAATTATATCTCTAACCATCATTCCTTCTACAGCAAGTTGTCCCCGATTAATAAGTGGTTCTGCTACCAGAACATTAGGTTCTGCTACCAGAACATTAGGTTCTGCTACCAGAACATCACCATTATCATTGTGAGTCATTTATGTTTTCATAGATGGGTATGTTTTCATTCATACACATATTGTGTAAAACAGCACATGCCTTTAACAAATTAGCTACAAAAGTAGGATTGTATCTAAAAGTACGCTCCTTCAAAAGACAGCGAAATCTCGTTTTTAGGATGCCAAAACATCTTTCAATGCAATTCCGTGCTCTAATATGGACATGATTAAACCTAGATTCAGCACTATTTTCAGGGGGGTTATGAAAAGGAGTCATTAGAAATGGCTGAAGTGGGTAGCCAGAATCTCCAACTAACCATGCTTGTTCCCCAGATTCATAAATGTCTTACATATAATCCTTAATCAGTGAGTGGTTCCATATAAAAGAGTCATGAGTGGACCCTCTACAGTTAGCAAAAATATTATTTATTTTCATATCATGATCACAGATAACTTGCAGGGACGGATTAAGAGGGGGGCAACCGGGGCTGCAGCCCCGGGGCCTCCACAAGAGAGGGGCCCTCACAATATAAATGTTTAGTTAAAATTTCCTGACGATTACCGATTGATATGTAGCAGTTCTCCGACTTTTTCCACTCATTTATCGTTTTAAACATTCTTGTCAAAATTAATGGTTAATATTAATCTTTGATCCGATAAATCATGTGTATATGCGGTAAACAATCACAAAGTAAATCATCACACTGTTATACACTGAAGAAATGAATTCAACCACATCGAAAAATAGAAAAATATATCGTATCGAAATTAGCTGATCTGAAACAAGAGCGCTCATTTTCCAAAATCAAAATTATAAAAAATAGGCTGCAAACTACGATGAGACAAATCCGCCTATCCAAGTTATCGCTTCTTAGCATTGAGAGTGATTTACTCCGGGAGCAGGATTTCACCAAAATCATCAATGATTTTTCGTCGAAAAAAGCTCGCAAGAATCCATTGGTTAATGCTGTTATTTAATTAGATTTATTTCTTGTTTTTTATTATACCTACATATGCTTGTGTTGAAATAATTTCATTTGTTCCGCAATGAATTATTCAAAAACTTGGAAGAAAATATTGTTTGTAACTAGTTTGAGATATACTTGGGGGCCTCCACTCCTTTGTTGCTCCCAGGGCCTCCACACTTTTTAATCCGGCCATGATAACTTGGCAATTCAGAGAATGGTAGCCCTTTCTATTGATGAAATTATGTTCATCCCCAGATGGTTTCAAGATGGCAACATGGGTACAATCAATAGCCCCTATGACTCCTGGAAAATGCCATTTCTCCATGAAAGCCATTTTCACTGCATTCCTTTCCCGAACATTCTGAGGGAATAATATAAAGTCTGCACCTATCACTTCAACTATAGAAGCTGATACTTCATGTACAGCTCTATGAACTGCAGTTTGACTCAAACTGCAATAGGTTTCCTCACCAACACCCCTCTGATAAGTCCCTGTTGCATAGAAACGGAGGGCACAAAATATCTTATTTTCTATTGAAATACCTCCTCTTATGAGTGGTGATCTCAAATGGGGGGTTAATATAGTTTTCAATTGTCTTGCCAAATGTTGATTGAGCCTATATAATTCAATAAATCTTCGTTCAAGAAGATCGAATGGATTATATCTATTCCTCAATTGCAATGGAATCTATGTCTACTTAATCGCCTAATAGGTGGTTGATTCTGTATGATTCATTGATGAACTATAGGCAGCATAGTTTATTTATTGATTTGACGAAAAATTCCTCTTTATTCATCTGAGAAAATTTACACTTCGATTTTAGGTTAGGAAATTGACACATTGAAAAAAGAAACACTCAGTAATGAAAAGAGAAACATATATCGAAATCAGTCAACGATAGATGTTGACCTATCGGATGAAATTGCGAAAATTTGAGACACGAAACGATATCATATACTACTTAGAATTACTATTCCTATCAAACGATACGATACCTGTCTTAGAATTCCACCCCTGGAGTGTTGATTTCTAAGATACGGCCTACATATCTTTTGACGTGTTTTTTTAACTTTTCAACGTATTCCTCCCTGGTCAGTTCATTTGCGAAGGCAGTGTTTGAAACCCTTTTTCGCTTTTCCCTGCGTCTTGAAATTTTTTGCAATAAAAGCGATCCAAATGTAATCGGTGATGGAACATCTTTTTGTAAACTAGTGCATGCTACGAGATCTTGACTAGAAATGTCAGCTTCCGATGTTGCGGGAAGTAGATTGGACACGCCGCTCTTTGATGGAATGGGTTCTTAGTAGCCGAATTGCCATCGACGGGTATATAATCTTCATCCGACTTTTTTTCATGGTTAGTTTGCGTTTGTTTTTCAGTATACAGCCGCAATTCGTCAGGTTTGAAAGCAGATCACTTTGTAACGGGTATATTGATATGATTTTCAGGCTTCAACTCATTATACAAACCAGTTGTTTGGAAACATTTTTTCAGTAGTTTCTGAGGGACTTCCATCCACACGATAAATTTGAAGCAATTTTGATATTTGGAGAAGCTGGAAGAAATTATCATCTAACAGTCCGTATGTTTAATGATAGATTTCCCGAGAATCCTATTTCGAAGTCATATTTGCGCAAACCTTTAAATAAGCTCCAAGCAACTAGTACGCTAAAAGATGCTCCAAGATCAGGAAGACCGCCTCTTTCAGAAGAAAAAATGGTAGAAATTGTTGCTGAACAATGCTGAAATGGTAATCAATCCGACTCAGTCGACGTCAGCAGTTGCTGAATCCTGTGGAGTAAGTTCAAAAAGTGTCCAGAGAGTCCTAAAAAAAAAAGTTTCATCTCTATGAAACGAAAATCCTGCATGCTCTCACGGAGGATGATCCAGACCGGAGGGTTGAATTTCGTGAGTGGTTAACAAGAACAATTGAAGGAGAACGGGGATTCCTAAAACGTGTATGTTTCGCAGACGAATGCACGTTTTTTCTTAATGGAAAAGTCAACAAACAGAATGTACAATACTGGAGCGATACTAATCCGCATATTTTTAGAGAGGGACATACCCAGTTTCCTAAAAAGGTGAATGTTTAGGCGGGGATTTTGGGCAATCGCGTTGTTGGACCGATTTTCTTCAGAGGCAATCTTACAGGAGTTCTTCACAGAAATCTTTTAGAAACTGAAATTGAACCTGGAATGAGACAAATTGTATTAAACAATCAGGAAGAGTTTGAAAATCGTGGAATCATATTTCAGCAGGATGGGGCTCCTTCCCATTTCGATCGCATGGCTAGAGAGTTCCTCGATACAAACTTTCCTGGGCGATGGATAGGTCGCAGGGGAAGTACAGAATGGCCACCAAGATCTCCGGATCTTACACCTCCAGATTTTTTCCTTTGGGGGTATCTGAAGTCAAAAATCTGCGCCATTGAATGCCAAACAATAGAAGAGTTGGAACTCAGAATAATAGATACATGTGAAGAAATAGATGAACAGACTTTCTTCAACGTGAGAGAAGCTATTTATAATAGGGTACTTTATTGTCAAAATTCAGAAGCGGGCCACATTGAACACTTGATGAAATAATTGTTGGGGTTAAATAAAAGTGTTATTCAAAAAGAAATTATAATTTTTCAGCATTTGTTTTGATTGTGAATTTACAGAACTCATTCGTAGGCTTCGAGATTTTCCGGTAAGCGGTAAACTCTCTTTACGCCTCTTATTAGTCGAATTCATCAAGAGATTTAACTACAAATTAATAACAACGTTTAGTTAGTAAAATGTTTTCCCGGAAGTGACCAAAATCCATACTTCATTTTAAACCGGAATGTCACTTTTCAAACGTTAATATTTCGAAAAGAGTTGAATTCAGGAGTAAAGTGTATTCGAGAAAACTGTTGAGAATTATGAGCAAATTTCGAAAATAGAATAATATACGAAGTGTTCTATTAAAAAAAAAATATTGAAGATTGAGCTCAGCCGCCATTTTAAACTTTTAGCTCATGGAAAAGTAGGTTTTTATCTTCTATTTAAGCGGTCCAAATTTCGTTGCGATATACCAGGTGGTTCAAAAATTAGTAGGGGGGGAACGGACTTTAGACGAGCACTGTATACCTATCTCTATGCCTAATAGTTAATTTTTCATCGATGTTTTTTCAAATCCCCAAACGCAATGGAATCCAGCAATTTGGGGTATGAGGTGGTAGCCTCAACAGAGTGATATTTTATTTTATGGTATTCAATGAGATTCACTGAGACGTGCGAGGAATGTCCATCAAACACAAGCAATAAAGGTCGTTCTTGGGGGCAGTGTTTCAGAAAATAATTTTTGAACCAACTCAGGAACGACGCTTCTGTCATCCATCCACTAGAAGTAGCGGCGGATCCAGTATTGGGAGATGCCTCTTCCGGCATACATATGTCCCAGAGGGGTATTGCATGGTACAGAATGACAGGTGGAAGTTTCTCACCATTAGCTGAGATACAAAATAAAATGGACGTGTTCTATCAGTTCCTTGGGTATTCTGGAACACCACCCAATTTATTTCTGAGACTACCTTTGTATTCGACGGATCCGAGCACAACGAAGTTTCGTCCAAATTGCATTTAGCCTGGTGTGTCAGTCGAGCCAAGTTGCTTCACTTATCTTCATACAGGTCATAGAAACCATAGATTATTTCTGGAATTGTTTGCTCTGTACGGACAGTTTGCCTTTTTACCGGCTTCTTACATGAAAAAGACGGTGTCTTCGGCAAAATCCCAAGAATCGATCTTTGCCAGGAATACCAACTTTGAAACGAGTTTGTATATTGTTTTCCTTCACATAAGACTCTACCATCAACAGTATTTCTTTTCTTGAGACACAAAACCCCATTTCACCATAGTTTTCATTTTATCCGCGAAATTTGTTTCTACTTCTTGGCTCAAGTCTACCTGTCGTCCAACTGACTTGTTTGTGGGAGGTTTTCGGTTTTTTCATCCATTCAATTCCAAGATCAAAGTTGACCCAGGAAATTTAAAGGTAATTGCGGCCTCCTTCACTGAATGCGTTTTAAGTGCTGCTATAGCTTTTTCCATGTCTTTATGGATATATGTCCGATGTTTTGGCTTCTTCTTTGCGTCCATGTTTTATTTCCTGAGAAAATTTAATATGCTGTAACTCAGTATATATATCGTCGTATTGTGACACAGTATCACAATAACACTCTCTATGATGTCGCATTCAGAACTTTTGAAGTGCATATGTAACATGCCCAAAAAGTCTCTACACAATAACGTGACGTATTCTACTTAATAAACCAATAATATTTATTCACTGTTCAAACCCACAACACTTATTTCGCTAATTCAAATTCAGTCACAATACAATTTCAAAGCCTACTGTGATCAATTACGTTTTAGGATATAAGTTTAAATCGCTTACCGTTCTCATCCCATCAACACGACGATCACCGCAACTCTAACCAGTGCGAATATTTCCGAACCAAAACGCGCGGTTGTCAAATGTTTGAAAAAAAAAACACATTTAGCCGCCTGTCACAAATACCGAGTGCACTGTAATGAAGTTATCAGAAACTTTACTACAGTCGATAAAAACTAAGGTGATTGATACTATATAAGCTTATAATTGTGACACCTCAAAAACGTTAATTATGAACCAAATCCCTGAAAGTTCCACACTTTCAACTACCATATATGTGTGTGCCCTCTATCAGTGATCGCCTGAGGAGCTCTGACGATGGTTTTGGCAAACTATAAAAGTAGTAGAATTTTTCTGGGAAAATTCCACGTCATTCGTATTCAACTCCACTTCTTGAAAAGGAAATTGCAATGATTTTTCAACTCGAATTTTAATGTTATTGAAACATGTGGATTGCCAATAAGAATCATTATTATTGTTACAACACATATATCGTCATTAATAATGACATAGTTCTTCAGCGAACTGAATTAATTGCCCAAAATACTCTACTTGTTAGTGCCTGTCTCCAGGGATTTCTGCACCCTTTAACTCCTAATTCGGGGAACTGGAGGGCTGGTGAGGCTGACGAGAGTCTTATCGATAGCTGAAGTCAAGCAAGATCGGGCGCGACCAGTAATTGGATGGGTGACCACCTGCCAGGGAAGACTCGCGTTTGAATATCTCCGAATAACTGTATTGTAGTAGCATATTCACAGCTGCAAGCGTCATATTAATGAGCACGAGATATGGAGAGGACGTTAAGATGGCGGATGACGGTCCGAATTCATAGATGTTGAGTTCGTTAAAGATACCTACCTCTGGTTGGGAACACCAGAGGATTCGGCAACATTTTCGGTTGGGGGAAGTGTGCTCAGCGGCGTCGGTGTTTAGCCCTGGTTGCAGAAATATGTCGACGCGACATTAATTAAAGAAATGAAAACTTCTAATTTATTTCGATTCAAACTATGCGTTTTTATTCCGTTAGTATTTCATTAAATCCGCGTTTCTTTATGTATGTCTATTGACCTCTTTCCATTAAACTCGGGTTGTTTTTAACTAGGTTAAGTGCCTTTGTCTCTCATTTGAATAGTCGATGGATTTATTCTGAAGACCTGCCTTCACTATAGAATAATTTTATTGAAACGAAACTTTATTGACACTGACTTCCATCGGATAACTGACTGAATGTTCAATGTTTCGAAATTACTCTAGGAACTCTACATTTTAAACTGATTGGAAGCGCACAGTTTTGATCCAATGGGTCGAATCAATTAATAGACTTCTGACTGTCGACCGAACGATTTGAACAAACTCTTGAAAGTATATCGTAAGGACTGCCTGAAACGACTGACCCGACTTATATACCAAGAAATCGCATTAAAAATGGAAGCCTCAAGGTTTGGATAGACAACTTGTTTTTCATCTAATAATTTTTTTTTACATAACGATTGCTCACAAATGAATACCATCGTTATTCTTCATCACTCAATTCATGATTATTGTTATGGCTATTTTTTGAAAATGTGTTCACATTTGGTAGTTATCAACTCCCATGAATGACTATCCACTTCCATTCGTTATCTGATTGTTTAATTTATATGGATCGACGTCATTTTGAAAATAACTTAGTTACTGAAGTTCATGAATGTGTTCACTTTGCGAATAACATACTTTGAAATATATCAAAGCTGTTCGGTTACTCGTATTTCAATTAGTAAATATCATTTATTCACAATGAGCAGGTTAACTACCTGGTGATCCTAAGCTATAACTATCTTCATTCGGTGATATCGCCCATGTTCCGATATTGCTGGAAATACTGGCCACAGTAAGCAATTTCGAAACGCATTCACAGTGGCAGTAATCTTTAAGTGCTAATTATTTCCGGAATGATTCGGGCCAGTAAGAGAAAAATAAATACAGAACATAACCTATCGTTTTCATGGTGAAATCTTCCAATACAAGTTTTCTGCTGTATTTTTAGATGAAAATATTGATTTTGCAGTAATAATCTAAATAATAACTGATTTTAGATTATGTCCCCCGTCACTGTTGATAGTGTTTTGATTTTAAATCATAACATAATCTTCCATGCGATGGTGTCTTTCTTTACTGAAAGACACGAGTTTAATTTTGATGAAGCCCATATTGTTGTAGGTAGATCTCTATTTGTTTCATTTATAAAGTATAGTTTATTATTGTTCCACTAAATTATATTGTTTTCAACACATTACTCCCAAGTAGCACACAGAGGTCATAATTCGGTTGTACAGACGTCTACTAGACCTTTCGCAAAAGTCCATGACTTATGTCTTGTAATATGCTGAGACGTCGCTATGTATGCCAATACGACGAAAAGGCATACTCTTGCGACGTCACATCGACGTTATAAAGTAGTGGTAATGACTTGCCAATATAGACTTATATAAGCCAGTCGCAAAAGGGTCGTTCTGTGGTCTTAGTGTAGTCATTATATCATTATGCATGAAGGTCATAATCTTTCTAATATAGTTTTACAATGTGTATACCATATCAAAAGATTTTATATAATATATAAGTCAGCCTTCCTTTACATGTTCATGATACTCTGTGACCATGATAGTTATCGAGATAAAAATGATTTTCATTTATGTGTCTTAAAAATTGTTCTGTAACTCTAGTGACCAAGCGAATCCGATCAAAATCCAATTCTACTCACTTAAAATTCATGCGCCTCGAAAATGAAGAGAGATAAATATTTATTTTCATTTAAAAAAAAATATATTCCATCAATTTTTCTCATTAATCGTTGAAATATGTAGACCATATTACGAAAGGTACTCGATTAGCACATCTCCAATAATTTTTAAATTGATATAACACCCAGGGTCCCATATTTTTTATTTTAAATATTTCTGTTCCAATATGGCTACCAGAATGATGTTATCAATCAATAAAAAAACATGGATGCCGTCCTTCTAGTGTCGAAAAGTTGTAATTACTCCGGTATGTACTATCGTAGAATAGTTTACGAGTGTCTCGAAGACATCGCAATATCTTACATAAAAAAGTTGTAATGTAGTCGCTATGACCACAAGTAGCAAGTTTTATTGTACTAACGTCGTAACGCTATCAAAACAGAAGAAGATATACAATGAGTGCATAAGCATTCCGCTAGTTCCGCCTAATGGAAAACGCTAAAAATAGCTGACATTTACAATAGAGGTTATGTTGATGTTGAATATTTAAATATTTTTCATTTATCACTCCAAGTGCACATACATATTATTTATGTCTTTCCTTGCTGTGAAAACAATTGAAGGAACTGGATGAACTTCATTTTTTTGCAGTGTCACGATAGACTGATTAATTATTTCAGATGTTAATTTTGGGGTAGGCACTCATCCTTCCTCTTTATATTTTTCTATACGCTCCAGTTCTCTTGTAAGCAGATTGGATTTTTGTTTTAGCATTTTAATCATTCATACGGAACTGAATATTCTACATACCTATCCAACAAAAATAACATAACCAACAAAAATAATCTAACCATAGATACATAATGTAATCATTACGACCAAAGTTCATCAGTTGATAAAACTACATTACATGAGTACAATATGTAGTCGTAGAAACGTTTCAAAAATCTATTCATTAGAACCACATATGTTCATTGTCATAATAACCTCACAGCAACTGCTCTTAAGTTGTACTTAACGACACATACAATTTATTCACATACAAACCACAGTACAACTTCATCTCGATAATTCTTTATTGTACTCTCGTTATATCTACTACACGACGTCATAGCAACGCTATAGGTTATAAAACGCACATTAACTTTTTGGTTCTAAAACATACATTATGTTAATTTTATTACTCTGTGCTACTTGGGCTGTTCGTGAATCTGTTTTTATTCATTATTGTGTGTCATATTATGGTTATCTTCATAATGAATTTTAATATGTATTGTAAACCCATATGTATTTTCAGCCCTGAAGAAGAAAACGTCGGTAACTTTTCAAAATTTGGATCACTTTTATTGTCCTTGTTCCCGCTATACCAAATCTCCAATGAAATTATATACCAATTAACCCTTCTCTTGCAGGATTCTGCACTCGAGTGCCTTGGTACGTGGGGTTTCCTAAGCCTAATTGTGTCTGTTCTCTGAAGCTGGAGACGGGCCCCGTATTGTCGGAAGCTCACTAACGTGGTCTCCCTCACGACCTGCGAGTCGTGACAGATACACTGCAGCGAAACGTCGACCAGATTGAACCCCGAGATTACACACGTATGTGAAACTCAGTGCACGGGTCTTTCTGCTATTAAAAATGCATCAGTTATAGTTACTCTAATCCCAATTGGAACAGCAATAAAAATAAGAGCACTGCGGGGAGTGTTCATATGCACTGCCCGGCAAATGGAAAATGTATATACTACCAATGTTTTTCCTTTCAAAGTGTTCCTGTTACAATCATAAAAAAGTTCTGTCGTGTGGCCCTAGTTGCCCAGATTATTAGTAAAGGCGCTATCAAATTTCTTTGAGGAATAAATGCTCGGCTAGCTGGATTGCACACCTGTTATCTGAAGCCGCATGATATTCCCAGTTCACAATATTCCGTAATCAGTGCCGTGTGTTGATGAGGTTAGGAATTATCCATTGAAAATAATTTTATCAATATGGCTTTCTGGAGACCTTCCGAAACCAATAATAAAATTCAGTTGAGATAACATGTGTCTACTTTTACATGGGGTGATCAATTGCTATGATTGCAACTGGAAAGAGAATTCCTTCTCTAAACTTTTTATGTCGGTCCAATGGGGATTAGAAATATTATACACTGCGGTGATAGGTGTAAACACGGGTTAATAATAAATTGTGTCAATAAAACTAGAAGTTTAGTTCATGTGTGTCGAATAGGTGTAGGGATCGTAGGTGCCTCTGTATGACCGTAGCCTAAGCTGCAGTTGTATGCGCTATATAGTTCTGTCGTAGAGAAATTTTATTAAGATAGGTCACGGTACGCGCTAAATTTTTAGGGAGTAAATTCTTTTAACATCCTTTCATGTCCTATAATTTACGGTCGAGGACTCGCCCCAAAACACAAACTTCTTGTGTACTTCACCCCGTTGAAAGTATCACGCGAGTTTCATCCAACCAAGCTCTTGTTTGTTCTCCATATGATAATCGTTCGGCTTTTCAGCCCATCATAACTACGCCAGTCCGTTGTTTATTTTCTGTTGAAAATAATGTTTCCCTTGGCTCTAGCGTGGAGAGCCCTGGAATCAATAGAGACAATTCTGTCTTAGAAAGTCGGACCGCCACACCGTACGGACTCCAGACTAATAATCCGAAGAGCTCACAGTTGTTTGTTGAATCGCAACGCGTCTTGAATTGCGCTACGGAATCTAGATTCGCAAAAAGCGGTTCATTTGAATTCACTTGCACCTCCTAGGCTACCGTATGAGACGTAGCATGGATTGTATGAATCTGAACAAAAGCTACGTTGAAAACGTTCCTGATGAAGACAATGATGACTCACCGAATGATTTTTCTGTTGACCAGATTACACTGCGTTATCTGAGTCCGAGGGAAACTTCCGCTAATTTTGTTCTTGATAGGCCTTTGAGAGCCTCAGGTAATATTTTAAATTTGTGATAGACTCGCCAGGGTAACGCATACCCCGATAAATAACTGTTCTCCTTGCCGAGTTGTGGAAATGTTTCAAAGTTCAGAACGTAATACGTTAAGATCAGGGGCCTCCAGCTCGCTCAATTTTTGCACGAATTTTCTGCGAATTCGGGAATGAACGGAATGAGAATATTCGATTCGAACCGCCCCGGCTCTCCTGACAATAATTCTCTTAAATCAGAGCTCAACCGCTCTCGAGCTAGTAAAGGGACCGCGATCGGAGGGGGCCCACCTGCGCGCATGGCCGTTTATCAAACGACCCGCACGAATAGTGAAATCCCTGCAACTCGGCAGGTGGTACCTTAGGAGGACGAGGCAGAGTGGGAGTTATTTTTAAGGTTCGAAAAATTCCGTGAAATGAGACGGAAGATACCGGTAATTAATACCGATGAGGAAACTCCCCTTTCGCCGTCCCCTGAAGGGCAGCGACCGTTTCGATACACAACATAACAATGACAATGAATATGGAACGAATGGCATATTTGGCTTCTGTAAATGATACTGTGTTCAAATTCGCATGGGTACCGGGGCATGCAAACATAGAGGGGAATGAAAAAGCTGATCAACTGGCCAAAATAGGTTCTGCTCTCAATGTTCCACTGAATATGAAGAGGGGGAAAAAGGCTTTTCACAGGTATTACGAAATTATATTTTATGAGAATTTCATTATAAATGGAAGCTTGATATTAAGTTCAAAGGAAAAACATATGTAACAATTCAACCTACATTTCCCAACGAGAGGTGGTATTTTAAAAAGCCTTTTATGAGTCGTTAACACATGACAATAATAAATAGAATGGGGACGGGTCACTGTTTGACTAAAGATCATTTATGGAAAATCATCATAAAAGATTATCCATATTGTGAGGGTGGTTAACTTGAAGACTCAAACCATATGTTCCTAGAATGTCCGATTGACACTCTCATCCCCAATAAAAAAAATTATTTGTCCCCAGTTATAAAAGGTATGAAGACACTTTTCATGTTTATAGAAATACTCACTAAGTTAATAATAGAATTAATCGTAAAATTCTTAGATTATAATCAAATTATATATTATAACAAAGGAAATGAAGAAAAAATAAAGGAATAAGATTACCTATAAACTATTTCCTTAACTAAATCCGAGCCTAATGTTTGTGATGTTTGTCCCACTAACCAATTTCAGCACAAGGAGAAGAAGAGAGCAAGTGGATTATACTGTTAAATGCAGAATTGCTGCGAGCAAGACTCCTGTAGTCAGCGGACGAAGCCCTTTGTACAAACGAAATGAGGGGAGAGCTGAGTAATAACGCCAAAGGGAACAGTGTGGTAGGTGCAGTAAGAACAAAATTCAGCAAAATGACAATAGAGATGATGCATGTGCCGCTTTTCAGAAACCCTTATTACACTATGCCTTTTTCGTGCCTATTTGTCTGCCTGACTGCCGGTGGCTGAAGTTTTAAACAAATACGCATGCGCGCGAGACTATTTTGTTGATTGTTTCAGGCATGAAAATAAATAGGACCGGTTCTATTTTTCCCCCTGAATCGAGGGGATTTCAAGGACGTTTGTGGAAATGTCAGGTTTGCCAACACAGTAATTATCTATTGGACTTGACATAACCAACACATAAATTAAATTATTCACATAGTTTTCGTTTTATTCAGTATGACAGAAAAGAAGGAAACATCTTGTCCAGGTAAGAAAAAAGTTGAAAAAATAGTCCAGGTATACTAAAAATTACTTAATCATTTAAGGTAAATGTCAATTTTCCTTATGTTTGCAGCTCTGAAATTAGTGCCTTCAACAATCATCAAAAAGGCACGGTGTAATAGTGTCAGTAATTTGGGAAAATTTAGTCATGAAAATAAGCACAAAAATAGGCACGAAAAAGGCATAGTGTAATAAGGGTTTGTGAAATATTTTGATTTGCCCATAAATATTAACACCTAGAAAGCTCAGCAACAAACTTAAACATTGAAAAAATATGAAATGTGTTTCATAATTCGAAATTGAAAACGCCAATTTGTCATCACTTTGATCACATCTGATGGACGTATGCGGCACTACTTGAAACAGTTCAAACTTTTACCGCTAATTGCTTCGAACTGTCAACTATAATTTCTTCGTTTACATCAGGGTCTACTATCACTATTATATTCGAGTGTAACCCGGAGGCTCTTACTCTTTCAACATAAAAACAAGTGGGCTACAGCCATTCACGAAATTTGAATTTTGATTGGACAAGGACTAAAGAAGAATCTCCAGTCATTGCCATGGTGGTGATTCTCAAAAATAGCCGAGAAATAATTTTTGATCTGAAAGTTTTGAAAAATATTAATTTCTAGAGAGGATGCAGCTTTCACTACCCTGTATGGATTAATAAATAGCCCATCACTCCAGAGAGCGCCTGGGACGTTTAAAACGCGAAGGGTCGTCAATATTGTAATCAGTTGCTTCCCTCACAAGAGGATTCTCGTGGGCTATTGCACAATCAAATACTCTCTGATTGCGTTCTCTAATGATACTTCTGATGGAAGGCAGATTTAAGTCCTCAAGTATCCGTTCGTTCCGCACGTACCACGGAGCGTTCGTTATCATACGCAGAACTTTCATTTGCGCCCGTTCCAGGACGCAAATGCTCGTTCTGCAGGTCTGGCCCCAAGCGGCTGAGGCATACAAAATGACAGGTCTGAAAACCATTTTGTAGATCATAACTTTATTTTTCAGGGAAAGTTTACTTTTCCTGTTTACTAACGGATAGAGTGATGCGATTTTCTTATGTATTTTATTTTTTATCAATTTAACGTGTGGCCTCCAGGTGAGTCGGCGATCCAATGTAACTCCGAGGTACTTGACCTGCTCCAACCAATTAATCTCCCTTCCAGAGACAGTCACTCCTCTCTGGGTTGTTTCTCTTGCGACCCATCGAAATAGCCTGCGTTTTGTCAGGATTCACCCTTATTTTCCACTCCAGATACCACTGCTGGAGATCGTCTAATGCATTCTGCAAATAGACGACACCCATCAGCTTGTCGGCTGCAGAAGAAAGTAAGGCCGTATCATCAGCGTAAAGGGGAAATCTTCACGTGTTCACTCCTGGGTATGTCTGACGTGTAAAGGGCGTAGAGCATAGGAGACAATATTGCCCCCTGAGGAACGCCGGCCTCAATTGCTCTCGAATCCGAGAGACAATTGTCGACCTTGACTTGGAATGTCCTACCCATGAGAAATGATTTTAGCCACTTCACCAGACCCAGAGGCAAGTGGAAGTCTATCAATTTTGAAAGCAAGCCTTCATGCCATACTCTATCGAACGCTTTACTGATGTCAAGAAGTATAACATGGGCGCTGTTGTTGGTATTTAATGAATTTATGGTATCTTCCACCAGCCTCAGAACCTGAAGCTCGGTGGAGTGAGCTCGGCGAAAGCCGAACTGCTCATTCGGTAGGACATTTCTGTCATCCACTTCATCGTCGAGCCTTTCCAGGACGATTTTCTCAGCCAACTTAGCTGAACTGCAAAGCAGACTGATTGGACGATAATTTTGTGGGAAGGTCGGATTTTGTCCTTCCTTCGGAATCATCACCACGATGGCATGCTTCCACCTTCGAGGAAATCTTTTAAGGCGCATCGAATTGTTTATTATGTTCAACAATGACTGCAACTGGTTATCCGGAAAATACTTAATCATTCGATTAGTAATACCGTCATAACCAGGCGCTTTTCTAGGATTTAATCCTCTAATGTGCGCCTTAAGTTCATCCAGCGAAGCCGGACGAATGTCATCCCGATTTGGCTCTCTCAAGGTGCGACGAACCCTATCTTCTAACAAAATTCCCGATCCAGATCATCGTCTGGATGCTCGTTCAGCCTAAATTGCCTTTCCATCGAATCTGCAAATGCTCGAGCTTTAGACTCAGAGTCATAGCACATTCCGCCCTCACCGTGAATAGGGGGAAGATCGGCTTTTTTAGTCTTCAAATTTTTACTAAGCTTCCATAATTGATTGTTGTTTTCTAGATTTTGAAGTATATTGCCAAATCTTTCATGCCTAAATTCCGTTATACTTTCTCTTACCTCCCTATTCAACTGATTAGCCCGGATTCTGTCCGCAGGAAACAAACTCCTTTGAAAGGCTCTTTTCGCCCTTTTCTTTCACGATTTTTTTTTTGCAGGAAACAAACTCCTTTGAAAGGCTCTTTTCGCCCTATTTCGTACCGCGCTACGGCCTCATCCAACTCAAGTGGAGAATTCATTCTCTCAGGAGCGCAATATGCAGTCTCCAGGAGTGAACTGAACATCTCCCAGTTTACTCTCGTACACAGACGATCTGTCTGGGGCGGTGGATCACCTCCAAGCGTCAAAATAACCGGGTTGTGATCAGAGCTCAACTCGGCGAGAACGTGCATGTCCCAGTTCCAGGGGATATTCCTGGCCAGGGCAATGTCAAGCACATCAGGTCTACCGTTACCGGCACCAAAAAACGTGGGCTCACCTGGAGCCAACACCTGGTATTCATACCTGTCACTGTGTTGCCACAGTCGCCTACCATTCGTGTTGGTAACACGGCTCCACTGCACGTGCTTAGCGTTCAGATCCCCTGCAACAATAACGGGTTGATCTGTTTCCATTAGAAGCACATCGAGTGCTTCAGGGAGTATTCTATTGTTCGGAGGGTTATAGGCACTGATTAAACGAATAGGACCACTCCTCGTGTTGAAAACAATACCTACTGATTCTATACCATGGGTATCATCATTGGAAATGCCGAGCTGCACGTGCGAATGACAGCGTTTCACCAAAATGGCAACACCGCCACCCGGACGCCCAATTCGGTCATTTCTAAGCATTTTGTAGTTAGGAAATCTAACAGGTTGTCCATTAAGACGAGTCTCTTGCAGAAAAGCAACATCAATGTTGTTCTCTACAAGAAACTCTATAAACTCGAGTCTGTTCTGGAGAAGACCGTTACAATTCCAACTCACCGCTTTGATGAAATTCGGAAGCTGCCTTTCACCCATTAGTTGGGATTAAAACCGATTGAGAATTTTGCAGCAGCTTCTGCGAACTGTGCAAACAGCATCCTCATTTGATCCAAAGTGGAAAGAATGTCTTTGGGGCTATTTGTGACTTGAGCTGATTGAGCAGGGGGGGCGCCCTGGGCAGCCGCCGCATATGACACCCCCGCTTGTGTCTTTCCCAAATTTACGGGGAAATGCCTTCTTTCGTACTGATTTGAAGCAGGGTCTACCCTGCGCCTTAGCCGAGGTCATTTGGGACATCCCCGATAATTTGCAGTGTGACGCCCACTACAATTTGCACACTTGGCCGGTTTCATCACGAGACTTTTGGCATTCCCTCGTAATATATTCTCACCGCACTTTACACAAGCGGGAACGGCACAGCAGTTAAGCTGACAGTGGCCGAATCTCTGACAGCGGTGGCATTGGCCTACAGAGGCCCTGGGTCTCTGTGGCTCAGCTGTCACTTGAACGTTCAAAATATCTGTGACTTGGAAGATATGTTTTGTTCTTTATCCAAGAGAACTAATACCATTGGCAGAGGTGTTTTTGATGAATTCAGTTTGCGCATACGGACCACTGAGACCGGGGCGAACCCCCTCTCAATCAGCTCGTTATGGATGTCGTTACAATCTAAGAATTCGGGGACTCCCCTGAAGACTACTCTCAATTTTTTATCATCAGGTAGACTATAGGTGTGAAAAGGAATACCTTGATCTTTAAAAATACTGGATATTTTTCTATAGTCTTCAGGAGAGTTAGGAAAAATCTTGATTCCGTCAAATACATTCTTTGACAGTTTGTTCAATTTAATATTATTACTTTTGAATAAAGAATTAACAGTGACCCACTTGTTTTTATCTCTCACTGTGATAGGAGGGACGTTTTGTCTTCTAATTGTATCTGGAGTCTGCTCTGTGGGTGAAGTATTTGTCGCGTTGGCATCATCCATATTCACGTCGTCGGCACTCTCTGTACAATTTTGAACTTGGCTGGTCCCTCCGCTAGAAGAGGCGCACTCGGATTCGGGTTCAGCCGCTGGACCATTTTTCGCCGGTTGGTGCATGTCACTGTCTGATGTGACATTTGTCAAACTTTGGAATCTATTTGAAGTTGAAACATTTATCGCAGTTTTTCTACTAGAGTCGATATATGCTACTGGTCTAAAGCTTCTACGATAGGGATAAGATGTCGAGGGTTGATTCTGCGTATCTTTGGTAGCCGGCAGGGCGGGAAATTGCTCCTTTCTGAGCCTTTTTGTAGCAGGGACATCACCAGAACCTTCTGACTTTTCATTCGATTTCGCCGAAATTAGTGAACTTATTATTGGTATTTTCAATAAATCTTCACCTAGGGAAGACAACAATGCCCCCAGCACCTCCAGGAGATCGGCCCTCGGCAGAGAACCGATCCCTGCAAGGACTGATTCCTTGCTCGCCAGATCGCAATTTCCAATTAGATTTCCATCCGATTTTTTGTCTTCAGGGAGGTTTTTCAACGTCGTGTCCAATATATATGGTGCAGGTGGGTTAGTTTTCTGTTCCAGGCCGGTACAAGACTGGTTTGGTTCAGGAAAACACGAATTTTTCACACTTTACTGCGGAGCAAACTTTCTACCAAGTATGTTACTTCGCTATACAGGGTGAACTCCTTCGTTTACATGTTGACCATGATTGTCCTAATATTTTTATTATCTTAGTATTTTCAATTGTTACTGACACATCACATAAAAGGTGAGTTTGAATTTATGTTTGGGATGTAAGAAATACTATTTTCAATATTCTTGAAACAACCACAATTGGTGCTGGTGTTTGGGGAAAGTTATTCAAGTGAATGTGAAATCGAGTTTGAATTTCGACAAAACTTTGTGATTTAAGAAATTATTTTCACAAAATGTAGTTTCTGAAGACCGAACTGATGCAAAGAAAATATAAAATCATGCGTGTGTTTCCTATTTTGACATGGATATAGGCCTTGTCACGACTCGTTACGCGCAAGCGCATCCACCATGTTAATAAAAAAGCGGTTAATATGAAAATTTCGGACACCTAGTAAATACACGGGTTGATTACCCTTTTATCAGTGCAATTAAATGAAAAATCGATTGATATTTTTTTAGATGCAGTGCAAAATGGACAAAAAAATAAGTGTTCCAATGCTGAAATCGAGAATGTTATGAAGTTGTGACTTGTTAAAGCTAAGCTAATGATTGAAAAAAAATGATTTGAACAATTATTGCTACCATTTCAGAATTTTTATTTGATTTTATGTTTTTCGTGCAATGTTTTATTTACAAAAATTATGTATATTTCAGTTTATTTATTTTTATTTTTTCAGATACTGTTTTTTTATCTTAGAAATGTATATTCAGTTCATATGTTCCGAGTTTTATTTACTTGGGAATTATTTTTTATTTCAGATATGTATACATTCCGTGAATGTTTTTTATTTCAGTATATATTGTATTAGAAAGAAAACTAACTTTGATTTGATGAAAATAAATATATTTTGAATAGGCTTTTTCATTTAGATGACAAATGACTAACTTTGTTTACCTGTCAGACCAAACGGCATTGAAGGCGAATTTTTTTTTAAAGAAAAGAAAATATTTCCGAGTTTTTTTATGGATAGTTGACTTGAATTTACATGGAGAAGAAAACTCACCATTAGAAAATATTCGTGTACATTATTTTATCTACGAATGAAAGGTTTTTGGCGGTATAAAATAGGTAATAAGTACTTAACCTACAAAGAAAGTTACGAACGCCAATGTATGCAGGTGCATTTGTCATGGAGTTGACTGTTGACATAATGTGAAAATACCGCTAATTTTGAACTAAGCCAATCTCAAATTGTTATTTCAAAACCAATGGCTATTCACTTTCCCAATAGCCAATCAGACTTTGGGTCTCAAAACGAGCGCATGCGCCTTAAAAAATAATCTAAATGAAAAGGCCTATTCAAGGATTTTTTATTGTTGCATCATCCAGAAATATTTCATGTTCATTCTAAGAATATCCCCTATAGATGCTGGGAATATTATTAATTTTGAACGTTCACATAGAATGTTCTCAGATTATTCAAATATTCGCACATTATATTCTATGACCGTTTATAGAAAATTCCAGAAATATTCTCAGAATATTTAAAACAGTCCATTCCGAATGTTCATAGAACATACCTAGAATATTTGTATCACATTGTGAGAATATTCAAATATTCTCGGCGGATATTCTATGAATGATATTGTGCTATCTGGGTGTTGAATGCTCGAGTTCATTCCTTGAATTTCCTGGTTAATTGTGAGATTTTGTGAATCAAGGATTCCATCTCTGTCTAATTTTGTTCGTCTTGTCTAGCCTTCTACTCTGTGTTTTGGTTGCATGGAAAATCGCAAATTTGATATACTAATTCAATTACTTTTGGTCATAAAGTGCTTAAATATTTCTTATATCAAATGTGTCATTCATAGAGATTTTGTGTCTAAAATGTGAACAGTTGGTAATGTAAAAAAATTTCAATAGTTTTTGTAAGATTCTTGTTCTGTCTACTGATAAAGAAGAAAACTTTTGAAACCACTACATTCAAAAAATATCTTCCTCTTCAACTGAAAGACAGTTAAATTTGTTGCTGAGCTCTCTAGGTGGTAATCTTTATGTGCAAATCAAAATATTCTAAAAAAGGCGCACATGTGTGTTCCCTATTGGGGAGGCCAAAGTTTTTGAAGTTGGTAACTTGGGTAGAACTCCAAACCGGGTAAAATCATAGAATTGTAATTATAATATACTGACTAGAACGCGCTTAGTCTACTGCGCACCCGAATTTCGTGGCACCCCTATCCGATAGGCGAGGAGGACACCAAACAATGAAGAAAAGTATGACTTCATAAGCATATTACATGCGTGCGACGAAGATAATCAACTGAACGTATGACGGTAGTATTTATATCATCTATTCGTAAACATAAAGGCGTTGTCGGTTGGCACTTATAAGCGTTGCCAAATCATTCCAATTTTCTTTAATTTCTTTGTGTTCGGTTTGGATGTGTCTTTGTTACCTTTTTTGTCATAGTGATCATAGTGGATAAATTAAAAACTGTTATATATAATGAAGTGTTACATTAGTTTGTAGTAGTAGGTAATGATATATCGCTTTTTCAGTGTGTCCATAAAGTAACGCATACATTCATTATTAGCTAAATAAACAATATCATTAAAATTTCCCGAAACGGGTCGATTTTTTATTTTAATTTACTGTTTTTTTAAATAATAATCCAATATACAGGGTGATCTACCTTCGAGTGATGACGTCATCAGCGGTTTTATTAAATGAACATCCTCATTTTTTTTATTCATGAATTAACTTGCTGAGCTGATTCCAAAAATATATCACAAGCTGCGTCCAATTGGTAGAGGGTGGGCAACAATACAAAAGGTGTTTTCAAAATTTGATTAGAAAGTTATACGATACTGTATTTTTACAAAACACGAAATGAAGAATAAACGTATTAAGAATTATTATATAAAATTACGTAGTTATGCAGCTACTGGATACACTACCAAAGTTGCATCAAAATGTTGCGGTGCGCCTTCTGCGGTCTAAATTATTGGCTATTTGAATATCAGGAAAAAGCTGGGTCAAATCAGGAATTAATGTATTTTGTAAGAAATCCAGATGCCGACAAAATTACGTCTCGTCTTGTTGATTATTTTCATTAACTGTAGGTTTGGTACATCCCTCACGTGTCCTAATTCTCTGTATTTTCGCTCTATTCTGCTCACAGTAGATTGTGAAATAGGTTCACTATCTAGGTGCATAATTGAAATTTCTATCCTTTCCCTTTCAGATAAAGGCATTTTCAAAAAACAGTTTTAATATGATACATTTTGAAGCGTCAACAATACAGAATTGAACAAATGGCAAAAAAAATTTCTCAAACAATGAAAATATACGGTATAGTCGAGAGGCAAAAATCACTAATATAAAAACTTTTTAACAAAAAATTAAACCGACGAAAAACGGAACTGAAAAGCAAAAAATAAAATAAACCTCCTTAGTCCTAATAACTAAGCTCCTAAACCAATGTAAGTAACTAATTTTGAGTCGGCGCCAAATAAACAAGCTAGGTAAAGCGTAAAATGATGGCATCAAGATGCACGATGACATTCTGATAATTTTTTTGAAGTAATTTAATGATCTTCGTTGATTATTCGTTTGGTGCCGACTCGAAATTAGTTACTTACATTAGTTTAGGAGCTCAGTTATCAAGACTAAGGAAGTTTATTTTATTTTTTATTTTCAGTTCCGTTTTTCGTCGGTTTAATTTTTTGTTAAAAATTTTTTGTGGCTGAAATATACTAACTACTACCTACTTAACTTTTGATTAATTCCAAAATACTTACCCATCGTACTTCAACTAATAACAGTTAAATAATACGATTATCTACCTCAACTATTTATTGTTATATAATATAAATTATTTTTGATAGTTCTGGTAAGTTCATTTCATCACTTTGTATATAAATCCAACCTTCCATAGAATGTTATTATTGTGACGGATGTAGGAGAACAAAAATAATGACAATAGCGATCTGTCAATGTCAACTACATATGTGTGCCAATGTTCACAAGTGAAAAATCAATCATCCCCTATTTTTCTACCCATAGGGGTGGATTAACTATGAGGTACAAAGCTATGCCTGATAGAATCGGTTAACGGATCAAAATTCAGAGGGAGAACGATAAATATTTTCCATTTTGCCACCCTTAGGAGTGTTTTTTTTCAAATTCAAATGGGACCAACTTCGGAGTATGCCCTATCCAATGAAAAAATAATCATCGGAATCGGACTCCTTTGTAAAAAGTTATGCGTGGTCATACATAAAAAATGGATAAATACAATGTTAAAAATATACCTCAGAGGGCAGTGTCCAGTGGGAGTCCCGTTCCCAATTTCAAGTATTTCTTGTCCAACTCGAGAAGTTGTTTAACTTTTTTTGGCGATAGGCTCACTAGCCTTTTCGCTTATTGTCTTTATCGTGGCACTTTATTCCAGTGAGATTTCATTTCATGTTTCCCAGCCTTGAAACTCTTCTCTCTTATGGACTTAAGAGATTCCACAGAAGGTTTCTGAGTCAGGAAATTGTGTGTTTGTTATTCTTTGTTATCTCTGAACCCCCTAATATCTGGCACCCATATCAAATGTGACCTTATAACTTACTCATTTTTCAAATATTGAAGTAATAGTGCAATAAAAAATCTTGATAGAAATACCTATTCAATTCAATAAGGATATGTGAAACATGTCTCATATATCTTCATATAATAGATGGGTGGAAGAGTAAACATTTTTTACATAGGTATATAACATTTATATTCACAATTCTCTGTCCCTTTGATAAAAAAAACGTTTTATTATGATATACCCTATTTTCCATTACAAGCAATGCCACTGGAATTGTTCCGCTACTGCGAGGAGGACATAAACAACAATGGCGGCCACCATGCATGGGACATTTCGCGCAGCTTGAAACGCATTCTAGTCAGTATATTATATGGTCATGTTCCGATATTACTGGAAATACTGGCCACAGTAAGTGATTTCGGAACGCTTCTCAGTGGCAGTAAACTGATACTACTGATTATTTTCGGAACGATTCGGGCCTGTAAGGTAAAATCAAATATAGAACATAACCTATTGTTGTCATGGTGAAATCTTCTAATGAAACTTGGAACATTTTTCTGTTATATTTGTTGATGAGAATATTAATTTTGCAGATATAATCTGATAATAACTGATTTAGATTATGTCTCGCCACTGTTGATAGTGTTTTGATTTTAAATCATAACATAACCTACCTCTTTTCAATTTGGGAAGGGGATACTGTGACTACACGACCTTTTCTGCAACAGTAGCACCAGTAAATGTTTAGCCTCCAACAGGGTTTCTTTAAACGTGGCGCGAAAACATTGCCAGTAAGTTTCAGTAAAATTGGAACGATTAAATTTACTGGGCAGTACTGTTCGGGAATATCGGAACATGCCCAATTACAATTCTATGGGTAAAATTAAATTTTTTATTGGCGGACTTGTGCATGACATTACAAAGACATTGACAGCATAAATGTGTAAAATTCAAAAATGTCTTCATACAAACAAAACAAAAATATAAACAGCATCTTACAGAAATTGGAAACTTATAGTTATAGCAAATTTTTATGGATTTACCCCTGACATTGGCTTCAAATGAAGGAATCATCAAGAGGTTATTTAAACTGAAACCACCCAGGCAAGATGGGTATGAACCATTCAATACTAAATATTCATTTTTATGTTAACTTTTATTAAATATGCATTACATTAAGAAAATATCAAAGGAAAATCTTTATTTTGATCGTATTGTTCCATTCCACGAGGAAAGTATCTTTTTCAGGTTGATATTGAACATTCATCATTCGACTGGAAACAAGAGAGTGAGATTCACATATATTTGCTTCCATGATACTGACCACATAGTAGCTTCCGCCAACAATGAAGGAAATTTATACGTCATTGACTACTCGACATGCAAATTTTGGAGTCTACCGAAGTTAGATTCGTGTACATACATAAAATTTTCCTTCTATATTCCAAACGAGTTGCTTGTCGGCAGAAGTAACGGAGATATACTTATAATCAGTGTTGATTCTGGTTATGTTACGGGAAAACTACAAGGGCACGAGATGGGTGTTGAATGTATCTCATTTACAAAACAAAAATATTGCTTGTCATCTTCACAGCGTGAAAGTATCATATGGGATCTCGAGACAAACACTAAGATACAGGTGTTGCTCCTGGAGAAAAATAATTTGTTGAAGTTTGTGAGTATTCCAGAGACGTCCTATGTTATACCTATCAGTTCATCTTCCCTTTGACAAAAAAAAAACATTTTTGTGTGTTGTACCTACAGGTCGACCATTCTAGCTTGTCCTCCGAGACGCGTCGAAGAAAGAGTGAAAGTGTCACTGTGAATCAGAGACGGAGAACGGAAAGTTCCTTACATATATAGTAGTTCACGGACTATACATTAAAGGAAATTATCGTTCTCTGTTGCACAGTGACTCTTTCAATCTTTCTTCAACGTATCTCAGAGGCCAGGCTAGAATGGTCGACCTTTGTGGGATGTCCAAACTACACTAAAAATATATTTCAATTGTTTTTTTTTTCCCATAGTCGGAAAGTTAAAAACACGCTTTTGTAGCAATATGAACAAAAAAGTGAAAAATTAAAATATAGCTATAACATAACTGATATCAAGCACCCCACACTTTTTTTACATAAAAGGAAATTTTTTTGTCAATGACTTTATTCTCATTATTTTCAATTTTTAGTCCTTTTTGTTACATAAGCGTGTTTTTTTAGTTTTTTAGAACTATATCAGTCTAATGCAACATACACTGGTTTTCATTGATTTTTTCATTTGATAATGCTATGCGAATAATCTTACAATGTTCGAGGATAACACCGATAGCAAATATGTTGCAAACCCTTCAATGGCTACCAGTGAAGAAACTCTTCGAGTACCAAACACTAATCTTTATTTTTAAAATCAAAATTGGATATTCACCTGTATATCTACAGAATAAATTAACTTATGTGGCTGACATACATGAGTATAACACAAGAAACAGAAACAACATAAGGGTTGAAAAATATTAAAAAAATAGTACACATAATTCATTAGTTTATAAAGGAGTAGATTGTTTTAATGACCTCCCACAAGAAATTAAAGAGAGTGGTTCGATAAATACATTCAAAAGACGATTGAAGGATTACTTAATAAAAAATTAGTATATTATTGTGTATGACTTTTTTATGTAACTTTTTATCTATATGTATGTATGTTTAATCAGGCTGTTTGTATTTTTTCATGTTAATTTTATTTTATTTATAATGTGACAATGTATTTATGTATTTTTAATCAGGCTGTTTGTAATTTTTCATGTTAATTTAATTTTATTTATAATGTGACAATGTATGTTCTATTGTAAATGAATTAGTTTTTCAACTAAATAAAGAGATATATATAACAGTGAAGGAAATTTCTAAGTTGTAGACTACTTAACATGCAAATTTTGGAGTCTACCAAAATTAGATTCGTGTACATACATCAAATTTTTCTTCCAAATGAGTTGCTTGATGGCAGATGTAAGGGAGATATACTTATAATCAGTGTTGATTCTGGTTATGTTACTGGAAAACCACAACGACACGAGATGGGTGTTGAATGTATCTCATTTGCAAAACAAAAATATTCCTCGTCATCTTCACAGCGTGAAAGTATCATATGGGATCTCGAGACAAACACTAAGATACAGGTGTTGCTCCTGGAGAAAAATTATTTGTTGAAGTTTGTGGGTATTCCAGAGAAGTTGTATGTTATACCTATCAGTTCAATGTTTCGACTGGACTGCAGTCTTCTTCAGGGTTAACAACAATGTGGCTTACCTAAAACAGACTATTGAAAAAGACTCCTGGCACTTCAAATTCCTAATGAAAACTTTAAAATCTCCACAAACCACCTTTTAGTATTCTTCGACATAACTGCTCTTCACACCAATATTCCACTAAAAATTGTGAAGGAATAATAACTCAAAAGTGGAAAAATTTACAAAAAGATTTCCTAGAAGCTATTGAATCCACCCTCTCATCAACATTTTTTCAGTTACTGTAATCAGAACTACAAATACCTATATGGATGTGCAATGGGACTTTCCATCTCCAGCGTGATAGCACAGTTAGGAAAATTTAGAAGAAACTACATTATGAGAACTCGGTTACCTGTTTACTGATAATACCTGAGAACAAACTAAACTACACAATCAACATCTTCAACAAATTCCACCCCAAACTACAGTAGTTTACCTACAAAACCGAAAAAGTTAAAAAACTCAACTTTGTAGATCTCACCCTACACAATATAAATAACGAAATCAAAACTGAATGGCATAACAAAAAAACCTGGTTTGGCAGGTATCTCAATTTTGAATCACACCACCCTAAAAAAAATTTCTTATTGGACTTGCAGACAGAGCCATAAACTTAAGCCCCCTTATTTGGACCGAAAGCAATAAAGCTAAAAAGCATTCCAACTCAATAACTTCCCCAAAAGATTGATGAATAATATTTTTAAAGAAAGAAAAAAATTCTACAACAGAAAATTACCCCAACTATAATAATAACAAATTTCAGAATAAATTGGTAACATACTAAAATAACACAACTTAAAAGTTAGCCACAAAAGTTTAAAGTCATTTTCAAGTAATTTCTCAAAGCTGAAAAACACAATCTTTCAAAATAAAAAGACCCACATAATATATGAATCCCATGCAACAAAGTATACATCGAACAAACATTGCAATATATGGAAAACCACATAAAGTCTCATAAATACGCCAAAATCTTGTCCACAGCCCTGAACAATCACAAAAAACAAACCCTGAATTTAACTACACAGGAACCAAAAAAAAAGGATTTTTGTGTATTGTCCAAATAAAGGATTTTGTACCTACACTACACTAAAAATATATTTTCAACCTATTCCTTCACTAATAGCAACTACCAAACTGAAGCTCTAAGTTTATGTGCCCCATTTGCTAAAAATATTTCATTTTCCCTTTTGAAATTTAGCCCAAATAAGTTTTTCAGAGTTTACAGTGCACTTTATCTTTATTTCAGGTAGCATTCATACCCGTTTCTAGCAATATCATAGCCTGCTTCCAAGACGATTTGATACAAGTATGGAATTTCAACAAGTTTGAAACAATAAAACATATTCTACCATTCAGCTGGAAAAATCAAACTGTGAAGACTATAACATTTACCAAGTAAGTAAAATATCAATTTTATGAAAAAACGAAACTAAGACACGCTTTTATTTGCTTCACCTGTATATATGTATGAATTTATGTAACAGAATCTTTGAAATTAAATTTCACCCACTTCCAGTGTTACGTAGATTTTGTGTACTAACAAAATCTAGAGTGTGCCTCGACTGAAACTTGGTGCAGTCGGGAGTAGGTTAAAATATGTGAATAGAAAAATGTGTTGAGCGCCAAGTGATTTAGAGAAATCACACCCAAGAAACAAAATTATCTAGTCCGGCAAAAGGACTTAGCCAAACTACTATTAGTTGAGCTCAAAATAAAACAAACGGATTCCGGGGAAAGAAAAATTTAATAACACATATCTTCAAAGCACAGCAATTTCATTGACCTACCTAACTCTGGAGAGGTATATGTATAATACTAACTCATAGAAAAACAGGAATAAGTTGGCTAGTGCCACGCCTGTACGATTAATCCTTAATGTATTCAAAAATCCCCTTTGAAAATCATGCCCGCATTATTCAATCAGTATAATATATTGAAATATTTCGCAATTCACAGAAGTGTTTAGTACTTGACTATCTTGCCAAAACTCTCGCGTATTTCGGCAGTCGAAGTCGATCGAACCTTTTTAGTTTTTACACACTAGGAGAAAATATAAAAATGAAAAACATAGATACCGGGTCGCTCGAGCAGCGATCGCTAACGGGAATTATTTTACGAAAGGAAATTACTTGTGACCTTATTCGATTTGCAAAATGTTTTTAGTAATTTTCCTGTACACTGAGAAAAATATATATGGCTCCAGAAATTTGGTTACACCAAATGTGTGAATCATTTGAAATTTTGTTCACGTATTAAGAACGGATGACAATACAATAATTTCATAGCTATGACCTGGTATTCTCACCAAGACCGTCAAAAAAATATGCCTGATTTACATTACAAAGATTTGCAGAGTGCGCTGGTTTGGTATCAGTATTTTTACCAAAAGTTAGTAAAAACTTCAATCCCATGTGGATGAATCAAGCAAAGAGTTTTTTCCCATAAAAAGTTTAAAAACACGCTTTTGTAGCAATATAAACCAAGAAAGTTAAAAATGAAATAATAGTTTTAAAAAACTGAAAGAACACGCTTTTATAAGAATATGGACTAAAAATTTAATTTAAATAAAATTAAAATAAAAAAAACAAAAAAAAAAACATAAATAGCAATATGGACTAAAAATTTAAAATAAATAAGAATAAAGTCATTGATCAAAAAATGTGGGGTGCTCTTTACACTTTGTGACGTGTTTCACTAGGGTTTGTTTTAATAACCCTTAAACACCTAGAAAATCACGTTACTTATGACGCCAGAATTTTAGGCAGGAAATACTTTCCTTTCTCTATTTCAAATCTCGGGCGCCAGATTTTATAGTGGTTTTCTCCACGCACTAGGGTAGCTACAGATGGAGATACGGAACGTCCAGGGGTCTGGTATATTGACACTTTCTGAATCTTTACAAAATACTGTAGGCTTTAAGTACAAATTTTGGATACTGAACGCCGATTGCTTTTATGTCTCCCCAAAGAGACAGACAGACAGAAATGTCTTTGTTTGTTTTTTCTTTACCAATTTCTTTTTCTGCAACTTGACTAAATACGTCTGTTGCGTAACTTCAATACTTTATAGGAAATAGAAAGGGTTTTTTTTCAATGTAAACACAGTGTGTAATAGGTATTAAATTAACTGGTATATTCAACAAGATCTGGCACAACAATTTCCGTGATACAAGTACTTTTGTTTAAAAGAAAACGGTCTGGCACATTTAAAGGGGGTAATACATATACCGATATATATATAAATATATATATATATATATATAATCCTATTTATCAAATAGTATCAAAATGATATTTACCTTCACGGTAAATATAACTGGCCAAATGAACAGTAATTTTCCGGCAATTTAGGGAATAAAATGTACCACTCTTGAGAGCTAAGAAAAACTGTTTCTTCCTGAACACGGTTATCTGACTGACTCAGAAAGTGATTTTTCAAGTTTATAAGCAAGCGGCTTATAACATCCCGATTTCCCCTTGTTAACCCTAATACTAAAATTGAATACCACGTGTCACTTGTATATTACCTAAGCTTCACGTTGGTAATATTCCCGGCTGTGATATTGAATCTTTTCCCTAAAATAGCCCTTTTCTTCTACGACTGTTCTCGTTAACAAGAATTATATTTTTGCCTTTGTTTTCCTATTGTTTATGCTCGGTGATTTCCTGAGCTTAGACAATATTAGCAAATGTGCGTGGACAGACGACAAAGCCTCACAGTATTTTCGTGTTATAAAATCCCTTATTTCCCCACAATGTAATCAAAATCGTTTATTTACCCAAATCACCTTCTCAAGTCGCTATTATGAATTATTCCTCCTGAATATAACTATAAATTGTGAAATTCGTGAATTTTGTTTTGCTCGGCATGTATTTTCAGGGACATATAAACTTTTCAACGCCTTTATCGCGGCCGATGTTCCGATTTGGTTAGTGCCTGAATCGGGACAACGGGGACCAATAATTATTGTTATGTAATTGGTTTATACGTCAATTGCTTAAATTCGGTGTTTTCCCCGAACTTAAGACAATATAAAATTTAAATTCACTGATTTAAGTGATGTAAAGATTCGCGTCAGTTGTTTGCATTCGGCGTTTTCCCTGAACTCAAATAACTGAAAACATAACTCAATAATTTTAATAACGGGCAAATAAAAGAACTATCTATGTAAGATTTCCCTTGACAAGAAAAAGAAAACACCTGCCAGAGCTTATGTGAAAATTGTTTTCCGCGGGGCCACAAAATAAAATGGTCTACTTTATACTGTTCAATTTGGCAAATAAATCATATATGTTTACCCCTCAAAATAAACAACAATTGACTAAAATGCCAATACTACCCTAAATTAAACACTCAATCGGTTTCACAAAAAAATTCGATTGAACCACCCACAAATAAAATAAATCAAACTTCGCTATGTAGTCTTCTGACCAACTTAAACGTTTCGGCAAATGCTCGAATAAAAGAAATTATAATAATGCAGAAAATATATTTAACTTCTCAGGCAACGAATTAACTCAAATAAAGAATACTTTGGCAGAAATAAACTGTAAATGCCACGACAGATAATTAATTAAATGAAATAATAATAATATATATAATGATATGTAAACGCCCGGAAAAGTAATTGAATCAAATCGAATAATATTCAATGTAGAAATAATAAACTTCAAGTGCTTCAGCACACGGAGAAACCCAGCTCAAATACAACTTATTTACTATTTCCACTTACGGATACCTCAACTCTACTGGAGCTCGAATCTACTTTTCACACTTTTCACTTTTACTTATAAACGGACTTCGTATCACCACTGGATTCAAGTAACAAGGAACAAGTGTTACGGGAGAACAGGAATAAGCCCCGATGAGAGCTTCATGTGCCTTTTTATAGATCTCGAATGTATGACCAAACTAGACGAAAAGGCCCAGTAAGAAAGGCGCGGTTTTTTGTCTGATGAACTGAAACTGGACCGAAAATCTGAGGGATTATTTCGTTCCTGATACAAAAAATGATTTGGTTTTTCCCATCCCGATCTTCATTTCTTTCTCGTCTTTTACAAAAACTATCACCGGAGCTTTTCACCCTTTTTATCAAATCTAGAGAAAAACTCTGTTATGTTTTATGCATGATGTTGACGTGAATTCCAGTAGCTTTGGGTATGTACCTTAATTTCTAACAGGGAATGAAATATTTTGCCAGAACAGAACTAATAGAAACCCCAAATAGGCAGGGACGTACCAAAGTTAGGTTAAATATACTTTAGCCGCGCTTAGTAACGAAGCTCTAAAAAAATGCTTCGTTACAACTTTTCATAATGAATGTGCCTTTACAAATAGCTAGTGATGAAAAATTGATATCAAGCACCCCACGCTTTTTTACATTAGATGAAATTTTTTGGTCAATTAATTTATTATTATTATTTTTGACTTTTGCGTGTTTTTTTAAACTATAATTTTATTGTAATACAACATAACATAAATTTTTCCACTTGATAAAGATAAGATGAATGAAGAAAGTACGGAAAAGTGTTTTTTTTTACATGCCCAGTATGAAGTGTTGATATATGTCATGCTAGGCACTAATGAACAAAAATCAAAATTAGTTTTTTTTGGTACAAATTTAAATTATTTTTTACTTTGAAAATCAAGTTTTATTAGAAAATTATTGGCTTCATTCAGTGTGGTAATTGAAAAACAGTTGGAACAAAGATCCACGTCTCACTCCAACACTGAGTATGAAGAGAAATTATGCAAATTATTTAAACACAACGCTTTTTCTGATTGTTTGAAATTATTTTTGTAAGGTTATCATTTGGTATATATAGTATTTCATCAGCGACTTATTAGGCATTCATTTGGTCAAATGTAAGATTTTGTCAGACACTCATTAGACATTGGATGCAGGAGATTGTGATCTGCCAATTCCTTTCTTACTTTTTCAAAAATACTTGAATAATGACTTTTCTGAACAGTATCAGCAAAATCTGTGTTTTATTAGAATTTTGATACTGGCACATAGATTTATCAATTAGCCAAGTATACAGCTGCTCTCCGACCTGTGTTATTATATTCCCGTCTTGGCATCTCCACAGATTGTTTTCTCTCATGATGGTTCCTCTAGTAGTTCTTATCTCAGTAGTTCTTATCTTAAATATGTGGAAAGTTCCAATGAAAGACATCTGAAATGCAATTTTTGTTTGATATTTCCACATCTTAGAGAATTTTAGCAAATTTTCAATTAGACTTTCAATTTTTCATATGAATTGTAGAAGTAGAAAGTTACAAATTTCCTCAAATCCATATTTTATCCACAAAAAATGTATTCATAAGTACTGGTTATATAGCATCAACAGGAGCATTGTTTCGTCATCTCATCGAAAGGCTCTATGGTAATAAATATATATTGTTACGAAACTGGGTGTTATGACCCCAAACAGGGTGTTGTTTAAAAGAAACTCCACACCTGAGAAGCCAATGTTATATCTGGCTATATACAGAGTGTTATGAACAAATACACCACACCTGCAACACCGAATGTTATGACCTTTACAATTGTAGAATTAAATTCCCACAACTTAAAGTCAATTGTTAAACTGCAATTACTATAATTTATTTTTGTTCACTCTAGTCAATACTAAACTATCATTATTTGTACACCATTGACAGTACAAAGATGCATTTTCAAAGTTTCCAGAGGTTCTATACTGAGTGTCGTATAGCTAATTGCAGTTCAACTAGATTTATATGGGGAGCGGCCTACCCAATTAAACCTCTCAATATATGATTAAAGAAGATTCGTTCAATCTATGAACTTAGTCTTACTCATAAGTCAATCAAGAAAATAATATTAATAGAATGTTGGTATAAAATATAATAATATCAATCAAAATACTCAAGAGTTACAGTCGTCAAAAAAAAATAAAAAATCCTAATCACTAAAATACATCTGATCTGAAAGTATGTATCTGTTTATTCTCAGTAAAATTGAGAGAAAATATTTATAAGTTGCTAAATTAAATCCATATATTTATTATACTGGTTTACTGTTATGATCAATCATTTAAAATTGGGAAATCAAGTATTCAATTTTTCTTATATCAATTATCAGTATAATTGAAACAATATATAGTAATATAAAATGCAAAACTTTACACACTTGGAAGTACAGAATTAAATTTACGTTTGAGAAAGTAAATCTTATAATTTAAATCATTTGGAAAGTATAGTATGATAATTATCCAATTTACAAATAATAAGAAGAGAGGAGGAGTGATTGCTTACCAAGTTCGAAAGATGTGCCCATTTCACACACACTAATAAGTTTTAACGATTCAACCCAAGTTCTTTATAAAAAATATTTATTTGCTTTTGTTTCTTTTATAAAACAATTCAATTCCATTTTCAAATTATCTGCGCGCACTGAATAAAATATTAGTCTTGGGCTAAATAAAGGATTCATATTTTCATAAAATTTATAATTATTAAAATTAACTTCGTTTAACATTGTTTCGTAATTTTTCTCAAAGTCTAGTCTTGTTTGATTCATCCAATTCAAATGGATTGGCATCGAATAGGTAATTGGGTTTTTTACTTTTGTGGAAGGATCCACATCTTGTAATTGTTTCTCAAATCAAATGACTGCACTGAGCCTAATAAAATAATTCAGATTCTTTATGACAAAATCATTCCGAATGTCAAGTACGGAACGACTGAAATTACTGGAGTGCACCGAATCGAATGCCTGAATGACTAGAATTTTCATTTATATATGGGTCTCCCAGAAAAACAAAGCGTCATTGGCAACGAACACTACTTTTCCTCCTGCTAAGAAGGATTCTAATTTCAACATTTAATTTTAGAATATGAGTAGGAATTTGAGGTGCCTGACCATATATGGAAATTCAATGATCACACATCCAAATCTATTTTTATTTGCTACGCATAGGTACATTTCAACAAAGGGTTAAGTAAATATAGAATGACTTTGTTCCGTTTTTTATGGGAATTCTCAACTTGCGTTCGAAGCTTTGTCTTTCAGCATTGCGTAATTATATATATATATATATATATTTATATACTCTCCAAATTTAAATCTCTTTGATATTATTTCTGATTTGTATTAAATACTAGGTTTTTATAATTGATAGATATTCATGAGAGTTCACAATTCATAATTTATTGATGGGCAGAACTTTTATGAACATATTTGTGTATTTGGTTTTTTGTTCTCATAGATATATATATATATTATATCTTTTCTCATTTAGAATAACTCTGTTATACAGGGTGTAACATGGGGTTAATAAAATAGTCCAATAAATTTGATGTCCGACATATATGTAACGGTAGGACTAATTAGTTTATACAGGATCTATTCTAACTTGTTGCACTATTGCTACAGTTGATAGTTCATTGAAAAATGAAAATATTTTTCCTATGGAAAATCACGAATGGTTATGTAGGAAAAAAAAATTTTCTAGTAGTGCTGAATCGGTTGAAAGGAGATGCACCTGCTCTCAGCACATGTTTTAGTTTACATTGAACCTTGACAGTGACACGCTGCTAGGTCAGTGTGTTAGTGACCCATACGATTTGATATATCATTTCTTGATTCAACTGGAATATTTCTGCAATGAAAGACGTTGTTTGTTTTTTATAGTTCTGCTGTACTTTGAACTTGTGTTGATTGTTTTCATCTAGACAGCTTGGATAACCTATCATATAAAGATAAATATCATGTAGATATAATTTAATCTATTACTTGTCACTCATTACTAAGAATCGCGAGTCAGCCATACATTTAAAGTTCATAGGTTTTTCATACATGGTGAAAAATTCACGTTTTTGCACCATTTCAAAGATAACAATATGTAGAAAAAAAAACAGTTGATCGATAATTATCTCATTTAAATACGTATCGCCAGTCGCTTACACTAATGTTAGAAAAATGTACATCTTGTTATTTGCCTTTCTTTTAGCTCGGATAAGAATTCCTCAGACTCTTATTTTTTATTTCTCAAACAATTAGTTCACAATTTCACATATTATAAATGTATAGTTCAATCAAACAAAATGGGTTTTTTATCAAATTTAGAACAATGGACGATCAACCTAGTATACCCAGACCTATCACAACTTTTCAAGCCACTGCCACCTTTACCTTCATTTATTATGTAAGTTACAGCAGAGTGTGGTACGTTGTATCTTGTAATCAGGAATTACCAGTGTTGGCTTATGATCTCATAGACGGTTATTGGAAAGTGGTTTCCAAAAATATGATGAATTTTTAAATTTTTTTCCTTATATTGTAACTACTGTACTTCATTATAAAATTGCGTTATATACCCTCCTTCAAGAGAGTACAATAATATATATATATATATATATATATATATATATATATATATATATGCAATAAACAAGAATATCGTCAATTTGAATTATGATATGATATATTTTGGATAACTTTCAATGCTTTTTTCATAACTTTACCTATGGCCGAAATTTATTCTGGGTAATATGAAAGAAAAAACAATTGAAAAAAAGGAAAATCAATCAGAAAAGCATTATTTATTATTTTGAGTGACAGATATCTATTCATTTCATAAGAATTTATGGATTATATTTTATTGTTTTGTCACCGTTGGAAATAATATCACCTTTCATTTTTAGAAATGGTCAGTTCATGGTAGTTGCTGGCTATTTATCGACCTTAGCCATATTCGACCTGAGCAGCTGGAAACTCACTAATATGATATCCTTACCCGATAACATCCACACCCTCAAACATGTCGAATTCATTTCTCAACCTTTCGACGGAGGTTCCAACAGAGTCTTGTCTATTCTCTCTGGTCAAGGCATCATATACTTCTATGATGTTCATGAAAATATCATTCTGGGCGAACTCAGTACAAAAACTGAGATCAATAAGTTTGCTTGCTCAGCGGATGGAAATCACATATCTTGCATATTGTGTTCAGGGGAACTTGAACTTTATAATATAAGGCAGTATGTCACACCCCCAGTTGATTTAAGGATGCAGACAGATAGGAAAAGAGTCAATTTGCGGAAGACAAGACATCCAGGTGACATTCAGGTTGTTAAGAAACAGGTTTGTAATAAATGTTCACAATAATAGGTTTTGTAGGAGTAATTTGGATTATATTTCTTTAAAAAAATATACTTTTCATTTAAATAATTTACTCATTCTTTTTTTTTTCATTTCAGATAGATAATGTATTGGAAGTGGAAAAATTGAGAGCAATATTGAAAGAGTATGGAGAATATCCGGAAACTCATAGACTGAAGATTTGGGAAAAATTGTTACAATTACCAAACAACATTCAGCAATACAACAGTATTATTAATCATGTAACCCTTGTTACATTCGAAGATCTCTGTATCAAATATCCTTTGGAGAGCAAACTCTCTCTAAAGGATCTAAAGAAGCTTCTCAACAATTTGGTTACTTGGTGTCCATTTTTTGGCAGTGTGGATTATCTTCCAGTTTTTGCATATCCCTTTGTGAAGGTTTTTCAAAACAAACCACTCGTATGCTTCGAAGCCATTTGTACTATTATATGTGAGTTTTATTTACTTTCTTACTATCAGGCCATTTAGGTTGAAAATCAATTTTCAATTTCATTAAGGAGGTATGTGTAGAGAAAATGTCAGTCTCTTATCCATTTTTTCATGTAAAATTGTGATTGAATTTAATGTTCACCAGATTTTTTTTCTGCCTTATTTGAAACCAACGAAATGATCTCGATCAAATAACATATATGACAATCAATCAAGATATGCTTTATTGTCAAAGAATAAAATTCTTAAAGACAAAGCTTATATTTGAACATATAAGTAATAGGTTTGTAAAAATTATAAAAATAATCTGAGATTATGCACATACAGTTAGGTTATAACTAAATAAGTGGGTAACAATATAAAAATATATATGAAAATAGATTGATATTGTCTAAGATATGCCATATACATATACATTTAAGACGTGCAGACCAAAAAATACAAAGTGTGGTAAATAGGCAAGGTTGAATAAAGGACAGAATTCAGTATGTGTGAAAATAAATAAATAAATGAAGACAGTGTTACGTATTATGGAGCTATTGAGAAAATTTGTTATAGTCATACAATTTCGTCAAGGGTTATGAGTGAGCTCCCAAGTATGTGGAACTGCGACTAGCTAAAGGTTCAAGTTGAAGTATTCATCTAGCTCGTATAGTGATTGTTGTATTAAGATTTTTT
Organism: Gonioctena quinquepunctata; assembly: GCA_018342105.1. NCBI lineage: Eukaryota > Metazoa > Arthropoda > Insecta > Coleoptera > Chrysomelidae > Gonioctena > Gonioctena quinquepunctata. The sequence goes on along the minus strand of JAFIRS010001761.1, from coordinate 163,627 downwards.
TTACCTCTCTTCTGAATCGCCTGAGACATGTAGTTTCTCTAGTGGTTATGGGGAGATGATTATACATTTTAATGCCATTGTATATTATAGAATCTCTAACCAAATTATTAGATGGTCTAGGTAGTCTGATATTATTGTTCTGTCGAGTGTTATATGAATTATCATTTGTTACAAGGAGATTTTTATTTTTATGTATAAGGGTGACAGATTCTAGAATGTATATAGATGTTACCGTAAGTATACTGAGATCAATGAACAACGTTCTACATGAGTCTCTGGGTCTTTTTTGCCAATATACCTTAAGGCTCTTTTTTGAATAACAAAAACATTTTTGAGCTGGTAAGAACAGCAAGCGCCCCAAAATGCAATCCCATACCATAGATGAGATTCGATTAGAGCAAAGTACGCCGATCTGGCTGCGTTTATACCCAAATCGTTCGAGATTACTCGAATTGCGTGGCATCCCGAGGACAACTCATTACAGAGATTGTTAATGTGATAATCGAATTTCAGTCTAGAGTCAATACTTAATCCAAGAAAACGTGTCTCTGTTTTGTTAAGGATATTTTCATCCTCCAGTGGTATATCTGGTAGGTTGCAGCGAAATGTGATTATATTAGTTTTTTTTTTATGTTTATCACTAAAGAATTGGAGTCGCACCATTGTTTTATTGTAATCAATTCCCTTTTGATGTTATCTAGCAGTAGTTGCTGTGAATTATCATGCCATAGGAAAGTTGCGTCATCCGCAAATAGAGTGATCTTGGCAGTGATGTTCAAGAGATTTATATCATTAATGTAGAGCAAAAAGAGAATGGGTCCGAGTACTGAGCCCTGAGGTACTCCCAATTCAATACCAACCCTATTGGAGTCAGTGCCACAGCGCACTATTTGACTACGATTGCTCAGATAGGATTTCATCCATTCAAGGCCCGAATTTCTAAATCCGTAAATTTCGAGTTTCTGTAGCAGAGTATCGTGACTTATGCAATCGAACGCTTTCGAGAAGTCGCAGAATATCGCCGCTGCATTGATATTTCTGTATACTTCCGACATAAAAAAAATAAAAATAAAGCGTCATTGGTACCTTTGTTAGGCTGAAAGCCAAATTGTTCTGGGCAGATTATGCTGATAATTAATACGAAGTTTTGAATGCGGATCTTCACTATTTTTTCAATGATTTTAGCTAAGCTAGGGATAAGCGATATGGGCCGGTAATTGGAGGGGTCTCTTTCACTGTCTCCTTTATGGATAGGGATAACCACAGAAGTTTTCAAGACGAGAGGGAAAGTTCCGGTTCTGAACGAGGTGTTGATTAGTTCAACCAAAGGTGTCAAAGCAATATCAGGAAGATTAAGAATGACATTAATTGAAATATCATCTATCCCTGAGCAATATCCATTCATATGGAAGTTTGCATGGATTGTCAGGTGAATATCATTCAACGATCTGCGTGGTATTTGCTAGGAAAGTAGTTGTTTTTCGCCTGTCGGTCTACCAATTGTGTTTCAATTTATATTGAACCTTTTGTGAAGACGACTTTGTGTTCTTTATGCATTTCATTTCTTATTTTCTCTCCCTTCATATGGCTTTTTCTTTCATTCAATATATGACAATGACAGCAGGGTAGCATTATATTGTATAGTTAGACATTGTCGTCATATTCTTTATAGGTTTAGGGCACTTGTTCCACTTCACTATCTGTTTTATTCTTTCTGCATGTTCTTTTCAGTTGTTCTTACTAGTAATCTCCCTAGTGCTTGAATTACTATCGGAAATATTTCCGAGAGCATGCTCGAGGAGATATTTCCAGGTAGTAATTCAAGAACGTGGGAGATTGTGTAAGAAAATTTCACACCAAAGTAATATAAAAAATTATAACATGACATTTTCCTTCAGAAAATCTAGTAGGAAACTAAAATTACCAAGTAGGCTCTGTGTCTGTCAACAGGTAAATTATGTGTCATTGACTCAGTGCAATTTCACATTTTTTGCTATAGTTTTGTGGCATTTTTGCAGAATGTCTCGTTTCGGAAAAGCAAGTGTGGAAGTCCAGAATTCAAAACCATATAATACTAAAGGAATAAGGCAAGTGTATGGAAACACTTCATTGAATTTTGTAACGAAAAATCTTACAAAATAGAAAATGTATCTATTGAACAGTTGGCTCATATATTGCATTTAATATGAAAAGAAGAAATGGAGCAGATTATAAGGAAAACGTCGTTAAATTTATGTGGAATCTTACCGCCAAACAATTGCAAGAAATGATGTTCACCAAATTTCAGATTAAACTTGATCCATTTACCGATATTGAATTTGTAGAAGCTTGATCTGCACATGATGCTTAGCGTCGACAACTACAAACAGATCCTTCTAAGAGAAAATCAAGTTCTGCAGCATTATCTAATGAAGATTATAATAGAATTCTTGACATGTGGGACGAAGACACGCCAGAAGGTCTTCAACGCAAGTTTTTCCACTTTTCTTCCCGGGAACAGGCCTGGCGAGGTGGGGAAGGATGTTCAGCTAGTGTAAAATACTTTGTGGAGGAAAAAGATAGCAAAGGAGGATTTACAGGCCGCATAGAATACAATCCAGTGTTCTCAAAGACTACCCAAGGAGGATCCAAGAAATTGGCAGACAACAAATGGTTGGTTACTAATTTTTTCAAACCTGAGGTATGTCCTGTTCGTCTATATCAAAAACTAATTCAAATAAGAGGAGATACTGTCACAACTGACAGATTATTTTTAACTGCAAATCCAAACTGGAAGCATCCACAGTCAAAGGGGTGGTACAAAAATTGCCCTGTCGGGAAAAATACAATTTCTATGTGGTTAAATCTGCTGCCACTGAGGCGGGCATTGATACTAAGAAAGTGAAGATTACTAACCATTCAGCGAGGGCAACTGCAGTCTCCAGCTTAGCCAAAGGGGGGATCAGCGAACAGCAGTTGACAAAGATTACAGGACATAACAATAGCCAGTCGATTAAGTCTTACTTACAAATGGACATTGATCATCATAAAAGCTTTATACAAGCTATGAGAAACATTCCCAGTTTATCATCAGGTTTAGAAAACCAACCAGGAATTGTTTATAATAACTGTATATTTAATATTAATAATAATTATCATAATAATGAAAACAATATTGATAATTAATTAATTATTTTTTATAATATGAGGCATTTAATTTTGATTTTAATATAGTTCAATAAATACTTTCGATACCTGTTTATGTTGTTTCTTTTTTGTTTTTTTTTTGTAAGGTATTAGACATCTATATTTTACAAAGAATTCTTTAAATAAAGGTTTCCTTGAATTTTAGTACATGAAATAATTAAAGACAAATTAATAGAACCTTCAGCAGTCCATTTCAATTTAAGTTTTGCTAAAATTTACCGTTTTTTTTTCAACTTATAATAATTACTTTGAGTCTATGTTCCTAGGATTTTAGTAGTATGAAATAAACATTTGTTCGTCTAAAATAATGTATTCTATTAGCTATCAACCAATCTGTATTATTACAGTGAACGGAAGGTTGTATTTTTATAATTTTTGTTTGTCAGGTGACTATATTTTGCAAAGAATTCATTAGAAATTTATGGCACAAATGGAACACATTCCTTGAATTTTAGTACATGAAATAATTAAAAATAAATTAACAGAACCTTAAAGAGTTTATTTTAATTTGAGTTCTACTACTAAAGTTTGCTAAAAATATATTTTCTGCAAAATATTCCTGATAGAAACATTTCTTGTTTCATTTTGTAATTATATTGGGTTTCTATATCCAAAAAAGACCTTCCCTAGGATTTTAGTTGCATGAAACGAATCTTTGTTTGTTAAAAATAATGTATGCTATTAGCTATCAACAAATCTGTGTTACTAAAGTGAATAGAAGCTTTATTTCTACAATTTTTGTTTGTCAGGTATTCGTTAAAAATAATGAACATTTTTGTTTAAAATAAATACACATTAACCTTATTTTGACGGTGTATCATATGACATATCCATTAATTAATATTATTTAAAACACTCGAAACAGAATAGAAAACTTTAAAAAATATAATCTGTGTATTTTGTGCGACAAAATGGATGATTTGAGGAAGTGTCATTGAAATTTGAGACATTTATCTTACTTGCTTCAAGAACCCTGTGTTCAATCATCGCAAGACATGTTCAGAAAAATTAGTGAAGTATTAGTTGAAATTGATGGATCATATATTCATATTTCAAAGGCTAAATTTATCAAAATTGTGTCTAAGTATTATATATGTTATTAAACATAGACATCTAACACCTAGTCCCTGTTATTCACCATTGAAGAAAGAAGAAGTACTAGCAGAGTTTCTACAACATTTAAATAATGTAAGTTATTTAAAATGGAAATATATTTTTAAGAAATAAAATCGTAATTTCTAAACTTTTCTATTATACTAAGTGAAGAAAGACAGAAAAAATGTATTAATAGCATTTTTCCTTTGTAAAGATAGACAGATAAAGGTAACAATAATGATTTAAAAAGCGTATAGAGGGCTGTGCATTTGTCAGAAAAATTATCACTTACAATCTCCCTAGCAGCAGAATTATTACCGATAATTTTTTTCAAGGTCCCGAATGTTTTTGTTGATAGAAAATTATCCCGAGTCAAAGACGAGAAAAAATTTATCGGGAATTGATTCTGTTGCTTGGGAGATTCGGTAAGAAAATTTCATAAATTGGAGTTGCTTTTAATATGATGAGAAAATGAACCCTACGACCTATTCTGCATAGATGTCAAATTTTTTATGGGTAAAATTTGACACTTAGGCATACTACGACTTAATTTTAATTCAAATGTCAAGTCATTTCGAACTGACAGGTGAGACAGACCAGCAAGTAACTATCAGTTTTTTAGTCGTACCCGTGATATTTATTGTTACAATAATATTCTGTAAACAATTATTCGTTTTGGTAATGAATCAGCAAGTTCGATTGCTAAAGAAATTGAGCAGTTAGTACCTAATAATACAAGAAGATCAAAAGTTAGTGCGTGGAAACAATTTATGCAATTCTGTGTTGAAAAATCTTATAAGGTGAGCGATCCTTCAACATCCATAGCAAATTTAGCATCAATATTAAAAGATTGGGCTTTCAACATGAAAAAACAAAATTCTGAAGATTACAAAGAAAACGTTAATAAACTAATGTGGAATTCCACAGCGAAACAGCTTCAAGAATATTATTTTACCACATATAAAATTAAGTTTGATCCATTTAAAGATATAGAGTTTTTGGAAGCTAGAGCGGCAGAGATGCAAAACGTAAATTGCAGATGGATGTTTCCAAACAAAGAAAAGTTCTTCAGCATTATCGACTGCTGATTATAGTAAAATGGTGCATTTATGGGATGAAGATACACCTGACGGTCTTCAAAAAAAGTTTTTCTTTATTGTTGCTCAGGAGCTCGCATGGAAAGGCGGTGAAGGAGTAAACTGCTGCATTCAATACTTTATTGAAGAAATGGATAGAGGATACTCTACTGGCCGGATTGAATATAACCCTGTTTTTTCAAAAACCACTCACGGAGGGTCTAAAAAACTTGCAGATAGCAAGTTTCTTATAAAAAATGTTGGTAATCCTGAAATGTGCCCCGTAAGATTATTTAAGAAATTGATGGAAAAACGTATGTATTTCTATTGTTAATGCTATTGGGGTCTTTTTTAATATGTATCATTTCAAGGAATGTTCTTACTCTTGGATTCCTTTCTTTGGTCAAAATTTCAACGTTGTTAGTGACAAACTTATGTTGACTTTCTTTTTCGTGTTTGGATAAGGCTGTAATGTCGGTTTTTGAGTATTTGTGGGCTTGTACTCGTTTCTGCAAATATTGTTTTGTTTGACCTATATAGGTACTTTGACAGTCTTTACACGGTATGCTATATACTGTATGAGTTTGTTTGTTCTTTGGTATTTCTGGTTTTAGTTTTGAAAAAATGGTTTTGTTCGTATTTTTTAGTCGGTGTGAAATAGTTACGTTGTGTTTTTCCATTGTTTTATTAATTTTATTCGATAGTTTTTTTTTTTTTCTGTATTCCTTTTTTGTTTTTTCCAAAGTGGCTGGGTAATTATTTTTTTCAATATATTCTTGATTATTTCTATATTATTTTTCCTGAATTTTGGGTGAGCAAGCTTTATAGCTCTGTCAGTTAAATTTTGAATAACATTTTTTTTGTAACTAAGGGGTGCGTTTGACAAATAGTTTGTGTAACGATTTGATGCATTTGGTTTAATAAACCAGTTTGTAAAAAAAATTCCAGTATTTCGTGTATTATTGTTGTGTCGAGAAAGTTTATTTGTTTTTCTATTTCTTTTTCTATTGTAAATTTCAATCTAGGATGATATTTATTAAATTTTTCTAGAATTTCATCAACTTTGTCAGTAGGAACACAGGTTAAACAATCGTCTACATATCGTTTGAAGAATATTGGTTTGAAAGTTAGTGATTTTATGATCTTTTCTTCAACATACTCCATAACCAGATTTGCTACTGTTGCAGCAATTGGAGATCCCATTGCAATTCCGAATATTTGTGAGTAGTATTTATTTTCATATTGAAAGTAAGTTGAGGTTAAACATAGTTCAATTCCTTTCAAAAATTCTTCTAAGGTTAGTGTTGTGTACTTTGTACTTCATGCCATTTTTCTCTTATATCTATCGCTAATTTTGTATCTATATTTGTATATAAAGAAACTATATCCAAAGAGATTATTATATGATTTTGTGGAACTGTTGTATTGCGGACAAATTCCACAAACTCCCAGGAGTTTTTCACATAGTAATCATTTTTTCCAATAACATTTTGAAGAATTTCTGAGAGGAATGTTGATAAATTGTAAGTGGCAGATTGAATATTGCTGACAATAGAGCGAAGGGGAATTCCAGTTTTGTGTAATTTGGGCAACCCGTATATTGTTGGAGGTTGGGCGTTGTGTATATTGAGTTTGTTTTTTGTTACCTGATCTATAAGTGTTGACAAGAACCAATTATTTACTAATTTATTAACTTTTGCTTGAAGTTTTCTGTGGGGTTGAATCTCTCTTTTTTATATGTGATTTTGTCCATTAGCAAATTTTCTAGTTTTTCTTTGTATTCAGATTTTTGCATAATTACTGTTTTGTTAGTTTTATCAGCCCTGAGTATGAGTAATTCGGTATGTTCCTTTAAAAAACTTTTAGTCTTTTTTAAAAATTTGTTGAAGATATTGGTTGGTTTTCATTCTGATTTTCGCTCGTTTGATAGGTAATTCCAGATTCTAAATTCGCAATTATGGACTCTGTAGGGATTTCTCTATTTTCGTAGTTGAAATTTTGACCAAGACTCAAGGTATATAAAATGTCTCCAGGAATATCTGTGTCAGTTAGGTTTTCTGCCAAATTTTTATTAAGTTCAATTTTTTGTTTGTAAGTTTTCAATTTTTTTCTTTTGTTTTTCTTTCAGTGTTTGGAAAAATCGTTCATAATATAGATGTTGATTTTCGAAAAAACTATTTAGTATATCAGGACAAACGTTTTGTGATAATTTATATTTTATATGTTCAATGTATGTTGAAGAAAATATCATAAAATCACTAACTTTCAAACCAATATTCTTCAAACGATATGTAGACGATTGTTTAACCTGTGTTCCTACTGACAAAGTTACTGAAATACTGGAAAAATGTTCACAAACTGGTTTATTAAACCAAATGCATCAAATCGTTACACAAACTATTTGTCAAACGCACCCCTTGGTTACAAAAAAAATGTTATTCAAAATTTAACTGACAGAGCTATAAAGCTTGCTCACCCAAAATTCAGGAAAAATAATATAGAAATAATCAAGAATATATTGAAAGAAAATAATTACCGCAGCCACTTTGCGGAAAAAACAATAAAAAAACGAATACATGCGATCTACAATAAAAATGATAATGAAGTAAAAAAAAACAACAACATACATACCATACCATACATAGAAAAACTATGAATAACATTAATAAAACAATGGAAAAACACAACATAACTATTTCACACCGACTGAAAAATATGAACAAAACCATTTAATCAAAATTAAAACCAGAAATACCAAAAAACAAACAAACTCATACAGTATATAGAATACCGTGTAAAGACTGTCAAAGTACCTATATAGGTCAAATAAAACAATATTTGCAGAAACGAGTACAAGCCCACAAATACTCAAAAACCGACATCACAGCCTTATCCAAACACGAAAAAGAAAATCAACATAAGTTTGACACTAACAACGTTGAAATTTTGACCAAAGAAAGGAATCCAAGAGTAAGAACATTCCTTGAAATGATACATATTAAAAAAGACCCCAATAGCATCAACAATAGAAATGCTATCAAAAACTTAAGCCAGATTTATATCAACCTTTTTTAACTTCGTTTATAGTAATAATAACGAAAACTGATCTTTACATGCTGCCAAAAAAAAAATACAGTCCGGCCCATGTACTAGAATTCAATATAAACAATCTGGTGTACCTACTTAAGAGGGTAAAAATGCATGAAAGATAAACAAACCATTCCCGATAACTTCATCGCAGTCGCACATCTACATAACTTTCGTACCATGCGAACGCATAATTCAAATAATATAATTTGTAAGTGAATACTCATAAATGTTACAGAGATTTTTATATTGAGTTAAATAACGTGTTATATTTCGAACCATATGTTGTTAAAGAATTATTTTAGTGCATACATTTCAATATTGTGTTAAGTTAAATATGTCTCAAACTCCATATCTTTAATTTTAGTTTAACCTGAAGATGACAAATACCATGTCGAAACGTAGTTGAGAGAAATTATATGAATAGACTGAATCAGACCTTTATTCCAAGAAATTGAAGAAATATATATATATATATATATATATATATATATATATATATTTTTTTTTTATCTCAAATTATTTGTAGTCTTTAAATATTAATCTCTCAAAAAAATTATATTGTATATTTGGAAAAATTAAAAAATCACTAGTGCCTATTTTTCATTAAATTCGAAGTGATTCTGAATTCTCTAAAAGGATGTTTTTACTATAATGAAGGATAATATCTGGGTGTAACAATTTCCTAACTTTTGAAATTTGAAACGAATTTTAAGATTTGTGAGCATTTCTATACCTTTTTTATAAAAATTTCATGTACCAAGTCTGACATTTGCCACAGAATACAAGAATATTGAAAAATGTAGATATATTTCAATTTCGAAATGAGGTTTATTTCATAGTACACTATTTATATTATGTAAGAGGTTACATAAAAAATCGTAAATATTCCCAGCAGACGGGGAATGTTAACTGGCAAAAAAATTAACAAGAGCTTCAGTTTCATTATGAATTAGTTCTCCTTTTGACAAGCACCCCAAAATAATTTTTTTCATCTACAAGATGTTGAAATAAGTACCTACCTAATATTAAAAGTCCAGTTATGGTATGTTGGAATATCTGCATCATGAAAGTAAAAAAATCACAATGAATGTTATCCTTACTAACAGAAAAAATAAATACCTACCATTTTATATAATTTTTAGAGTGAAGTTACAGATTTTTGTTTGGGTTAATACATTATCCCGTTGATCTTCCCATAAAATGCAATTCTACAGACGCATTCACGTACCACTAAACAAGTGACATTTTATGAGATGGAACATAAAAATATATGAATCAAAAGAAATTTGGAACTTCGCTATAGAAACACCTGGTTCAATTTTAGTATGCATAGAGATTTTGTTGGTACACATTTTTTATTTTTTTTGTAATGTCTATGATCTTTCAACTATCTATCCAGATTAAAACCATTTTGTATCCACCATCTGTACTTGAATTTCCTCGGATCAAAACAATTTCCTATGGCCTCATTTGTTTGCGTAGCCAACAATTCAGACTCGTCCATAAAAAGGCAATTTTTTGTTTGTTCATGGAACCATATTTTATTGATGCCAATAAATGATATTATTTGGAAATGTCCAAAAATGTTATTTCGAGATGCATTCTGAAAACAAAGCCATATAAAATGGTGAAGTTTAACATGATTACTTGAAAAAAATCAAGATTCCTTTTTTTTCAGTGAATTGGTGTCAGCACTGGTTTGAATATTTCCCTCTTCCTCCTGTCAACATTCTCGCAATGATAGATAATATTCTGCTCGAACATGATCCTGACCTACTCCATCATTTCACTGCCAACAACATAACCTCAAATATATACATCTGGCCATTACTAGAAACTGTATTTTCAGAAGTTCTAACATCTTCAGAATGGTTACAACTGTGGGACCACATATTAACCAACGAAATATCTTTCTTATTATGTGCCATAGCGGCATACAACATGATACAGAGACAGACTTTGGTAGCTCTGAAAAAAATGGACGATTTCGAATTTTTCTTCCATAACCAGAATCCTAATGATATGAAAAAATTGCTGAAGACAACTTATTGTTTACTGAATAATACAAGTGAAAAATTACATCCCAGGCAGTACTTGGAAAAATTCAAGAGTATCGAAAAAGGAAACTACCCACTCTTTATTGAATATCCCAAAACAATAATAGATTTTCAAAGAGAAAAAAAGAAAGAGGTTCAAGGGCATATCAGTGATATGGCGAATGAAGAAACAGAGTTGATTCGACAAGCTCGCGAGGAAAGTTTGGAAAAGATCAATTTGGAGTTACAAAAGGAACAAAATAGAAGAGAAAAAGGTTGGACATTCCCTGTAAAATTGTATTCCGATCAATGTATTTTCTGTTTCAGAGATGGAGAAAGCTTGTTTCGAGAACTTGAAAACTGAGCTTGAATTATTGAGGCAGAAACAAAGTGACTTGGATAGGAAAAAAATGCAGTTACAATTAAAGAAAAAACAAAGTTCAACTATCACTGTGAACAGTATGAAAGAAAGTAACAGTGAACTTGGAAATACAAACTTTAGCAATGGAGAATCATCTGATGTCAAAAATGTAACAGCTGTCGAAGACAAGGAACGGTATCTAAGACAACTGAAGGAGCTAATGAAGTATAAACGTATGATCGATGAAGGTTTTAATCCAGTGAGATCACTAAATAGCAATAAAAATATCATGAAGAAGAAATACCAGCAGGAGATCGAAAATGAAATTGAAAAGGTGGAAAATTCTATATCTGCCTAATGACAAACACAATGGTATGTTTTTTCAATTTCCAGATCAAAAAATCACTAGGATCTCTACAGAGTCTGAAAAAATTGAACATGACTGCAAGTCTATCAGTTATTGATAATTTTATAGAAAGTATAGAACAAGAAATGAACCAGAATCAATCATCTAGAGGCAGTAGCAGCAGTAATATGGTGAGCACTTCAATTTAATTTTATTCACAACTTCAAATTACGGAGATTTCAATGTGATATTGAAAATAATACAAGTTCCTTTTATTTTGTTTAATCCCCATAGATTTCTTTTTCAATAAATTTCAATTATTAACACGTTTGTAGGTTCAGTTTGGATAAATTGTTTGAGTAATAGGTTTATGAACTTTAGCAATCTACATTAAGGTTGTCAGTGGTATACCACTTACAGAGTTTGAAAAATGTATGGTAGGAACGGGACTCAGTGCCCAAACCAAGGGGCTGATTTGAATTAAAGTTTGGTATTTGTGTTTTTTTTTATAAATGTCCCCAGCACATTTTTTTTTTCAATTTTTTTATGGTACTTGATTCAACTATGTTTTTCAAAATGTGTTCTGAAGGTAGTCTTTTATATACATAAAAAAAATTAGAAAATATCTCATAAAATAATTTTTATATGCAGAATACTACCATGAACAACACCGAAAAATTGAAAAACCTGTATTTGGCAAAAAGTAGTGTTATGTTATTTGCTTTGATATATATCAAATCCTCATATCCTTATTTGATTCTCTTATTTACTTCGAGGCATAGCAGGTTAGGAACTAACCTGGGGCAGTTGTAACAGTGCATGGAGTTGGTTGTAGTACTGTTAAATTATATACAGAGTGACCCATTTGAAAGCGGGCCACCTCTCTAAAACTGTTATTTATTATCCGATTTAGAAGTTTTTTTTTCAGTAGATAGAGCATGAATAGTTCTAGTTGAAATCTATAAATTAAAAATAAAAATTTCACGGCCTACTTCGAATTTTTTTCAAGGTAAAAAATCCGAAAAACTTACTAGCGATTTTTTATAATAAAATTTGACGACGCTACTAGATTTGTGATGCTTTCAAATGGGTGTGATCAAAATTTCACGTTAAAATTATTTTTTTTAACAGAAATATAGCATAAGTAAAATATTCATATCAATATCGAAATAATTCAAATAGTTGTCATATAAATCACAATTTTGTAAATAATATGGTTTTAAAATACTCCTTCAGAACAAAACAAGTCTATGTGGAATATGTTATGTCTCTTAGAACACTGCAGTTTGTTGTCAAAGAATAGAAATGCACATCTTTACACCCAATAATATAATTACCAATATTAATAACAAATGAACTACTACAAAAGAATGTATTGACATGACAGTGCCTTCACATTAAATTTTGGACTGTTCAACCAAATCTCCATTTAATTCGACACATTTATTGTATCGTTTTCTAATGTTAACCATAACATTCGATAATTGGTTTGGGGTGATATCTCTATCCGTGAATAGCCTGTCCTATTCTTTCACGCAGTTCCTCTTTGCTCGTTGGGCGAGTTTTGTCAACTTTTTCTTTAACGAAGCCCCATAAAAAAAATCCAATGGAGTCAAGTCCGGGGATCTGGGAGGATACTCGATCAATGCACTATTTCGCTCTATCCACCGATTAGGAAAATTTTCTTCCAACCAATCTCTCACAATCCTGCTATTGTGGATGGAACAGCCATCTAATTGAAATAGAAGATGAGCCTCTTCTACCAGTGGAAGTTCATCCATAGCGTTGGAAAATTCGTTTTTCAAAAAATTCTAAAAAATTTCACCATTCAAATTGCTTTAAAAAAAAGGGGGCCAATTATTTTGGTATGTCATATTCTACACCAAACATTTATTTTTTGTGAGTACTGTCTTCTGCAATTTATTATCCAATGTGGATTTTCTTCCATCCAGTACCTTGTATTTTGAGAATTAACTGTTCCATTGGTTGTGAATGTTGCCTCGTCACTGAACAATTTTTTTTTCAGAAAATTCCTGTTATTTAGATATTCTCCTTGAGCCCATAAACTCTACTCCATCCTCTTTTCATTATCGCCTTCTTCTAAGGTGTGAAGAAACTTTGGTTTAAAGGGCTTCATCTTATTATATTTCCTAAGATTTCTCCTTATTGTTTCACGGGGTAAGTTAATGTCCAAACTTGCAATTCTCACACTTGTTTTCGGATTATTATTAAAATAATTTCAAATTCGTTCAGAATTATTTCGTCTCTGCCTTTGTACAATATTACTATTCTTCAGAATATGTTTACAAACAGCTCCATACTGATTGAAAATTTGGTTTATTCGGCCAACTGTAGCTCTGCTAATATTTCGACGCTCCGGATGCATGTTATTGAAAATTCTACATACTTCCCTTTCGGATCTGTCGTTGTTACCACGAAGTCTTACTATTTCAATTTTCTCCTGCAAAGTCAAATTATCAGCCATACTTTTTCATTAGTGTAGGTACTTGAGGAGTTATAAACTTCACTATTAACACTGACAAATTTGTGTCTTTTCGTCTATTGTTCTGATGACTTGTCGTCTCTTTAGCAACTAAAGTCACAAAGCCTCCTAATAAAATAGTATATTAAAGTATAAGTGGATAAAAAGGGCTTTAAAACACGCGCGATTTTTCGAGCACGACGGCGCAGTGTTTTTAAGACCAGTTATCCACGAATACTTTAAGTTTTTTTTTTTATTGGTGCACTTTGAAATCATATATAATGGTATTATTACTACAAAAAATAGAAATAAGAACTAATAATGCAAGAAGGTTGAATTCGTGATGTGACATCAGTATACCTTTCGTTGTCATGGAAATGAGAAAAATATTCATTTGCAATTTGTTACCAAAGATCAATATTTGTTGTCACCAGAGCTCAAAAATGAATGATTCTAATATCGATTTTTTTAATAGTGAGGCAGAATCGCGGTTAATACCGCGAAAATCCAGTGATATATATAAAAAAGAATATGAAAAGTTCATCAAATGGATGGAGGAGCACATATGAATGAACGAATTGTGAGTAATATTTTATTTGACGTTACAAGGTACTCCTGTCAGATCAATAATCAAAAATTTGTTATTTAGACTTCACGTTTCTCGATTTGTTGATGTTGTCATGGTTACCTTTAAAAAACGCGCGTTTTTTAAAGTTCGATTTAAACACGCTGAGGCGTGCTTTAAATGGGTAAAAAGGGGCACCAATAAAAAAATATATTTTTGAAATGTGGTATCCCAAGCATGTTTGAATGAAACCAAGATTGATATTTGGAATAACTGTCAACCACCAAAGAGGAACTGCGTGAAAGAATAAGATAGGCTCGCACAGATATTACCCCAAACCAATGATCGAATGTTGATCGAATCTTATGGTTAGTTAGCATCAGAAAATGGTAGAATAAATGTATCGAGTTAAATCGGGATTTGGTTGAAAAGTACGAAAATTAATGTGTAGGCACTCTCATTTCAATCCATTCTTTTGTTGTACTTCATTTACGTTATCAATATTGGTTATTATTGATTATTGAATATTGATTACTATTTGATGTAAAGATGTACATTTAATTTCTTTGGCAAAAAACTGCAGTGTTCTGATGGACATAACTATCTCCTATACTATGGAGTTACGTTTGGAATAAACATAATTTGACGCCATTTTGAATAACTGCTGTTTACAAACTCTACTGCTAACGACCTGAAAGGGCATTAGAAACGATATTTCTAACAAGATTGTGATTTATATGACGACTATTCGAAATATTTTGATAAAGTGATATGCATTTTACTTATGCCATATTTCTGTTGAAAAAAATAATTTCATCGTGAAATTTTGGTCACACCCATTTGAAAGCATCACAAATCCAGTGGCGTCGTCAAATTTTATTAAAAAAAATCGCTAGTATGTGTTTTGGATTTTTGACCTTGAAAAAAATTGTAAGTAGGCCGTGAAATTTTTATTTCGAATTTATGGCATTCAACTAGAACTATTGATGCTCTATCTACTGAAAAAAAAAACTTCTCAATCGGATAATAAATAACAGTTTTAGAGAGGTGGCCCGCTTTCAAATGGGTCACTCTGTATATATATATATATATATATATATTAAAAAAATTGGCATCATATGGAAACACATTTTTTATTTTGAATTTGAAGTTGGGCGTTAAGTTTTGCTTTAAATAAAATTAACTTTTTCAAAATAATCGCTTAATATGTTGACTGCCAATTACGAGATAACTCATAGTTGATGATTTTGCCTAGGACGCCAAATACGAGTTATCTTGTAGTTTCTTTGCTTGCCTTATTTGTGCTGCTAATATTAAATTCGTTCTATATCAGTGTAAATATGAATAGATGGCCTCAGGGAAAAGAACAAAAAATCATGGTTGTCTTACACGAACAGAAAATTTATAAATTGATTATAAAATAATTACAAAACAAGCGTATGATGTGCTTGACTCTATATATGATTTATCACTGATGAATGTTAATGCATATCTATGTCCATGTGTCTGTGCACGAATTAACTCGTAGTTTGGCTTCCGCAAAGAGATTTTTGTTACAGAAGCCAACTATGAGATAATTCGTGGATTGTTTAAAAAAAAACATTCTATATGCTTTTTGATGAATACTATGCACTATTATACTAGGGGTTTTTAATAATATAATATGATTAAATTAAATTGGCTTCTCAGACTGGAATCCTGAAAATACCACCGTGGCAGCTTATTCGTTGGAATTAAAAAAAAATCACAAGGAAAAGTTGTTTCTTTTCCAATTTTATGTGTGTGTCTCTTTGAACGTTCTGTTGCAATCTATAGTTTTGGTATTTATTTCTGAATATAAAAAAATCAAGTGAAACAAGTCTGCTCCAGAATATCAAGTGGCATTTATTTCTATTGAAGAAATATGCTATGCATTTCAACAAGATACCTTACAAAGTTGGAACTTTCCAACTTTGTTATTATTAAGTCATGCTTGTGAGTGCCTGATGATGACAAGGTATCTTGTCGAAATGTTTCCCATATTTCTTGAAATAATAAATAAATATCTTTTTATTGTAGAGCAGACTTCCATTCTTTTACTCAATTTAGAACTAACTCCAACTAGATATGAACTATTTTCAAAATTTATAAAAAAATGTGTAACTTTGATAAACCAGTAAACTTTATCATGCTACTAACTTTTAATTGTTAAATACTGATAAAAATATGTTTTTCTCTAAGAAAATGAGTTTCTGTTATTTTTGATGCAAAGTTGATGTATTGTGGATAGAATTGTATTTAAATGGATTTTTTCAGTACTATAATGATATCAAAGTTAATCAAAAAATTATCAAACTACATTACGTATCAACCAAAGTTTAAGACTTTTTACGCAACAAATTTATCTCAAATTAAGGTGGTTCCCCCACGAGACAGTTGAATTAGGAAATTATTAAAATTTGGCATAGGTATTGTTTAACATGTGAACAACACCTCTATAAAATGTTAACAAGTTTCACCATCCCGAACTTGAGATATATATAATTGAAGTTGACTCAATTAACACGTAACATATGGACCATGCATAGGCAAACAGCACATTATTAATTCTACCGTTAGTACTAAAATTAAGAAGTTTATGAAAAACGAGGAGGAGCTAGAGCAGGATATCACAGATATTGTGAAAAAAAATCAAAGTTATTGACCATCTAGTTTGACAGATATAATCTCGAGAAGTACTAAGGTTTAGGCTGCATACGATATATTTTGCAAGCGAACGAGCGAATGGTGGGGAACGGAACGGAGAGACAGCAACAGTGTACGCACGGCCAGGAGCTAAGTGATTGACCATCTAGTTTGACAGATATAATCTCGAGAAGTACTAAGGTTTAGGCTGCATACGATTTATTTTGCAAGCGAACGAGCAAATGGTGGGGAACGGAACGGAGAGACGGCAACAGTGTTGCACGGCCAGGCGCTCAGTTTGAGCAGCTCACATGCGTCGTCTGTATAGGCAACCTTTTCTGTGTGTTGAGGCATAGCCCGAATAGTTCCGTCAAAAAGTTTACTCGCAATGTCAGATCAAAAATACTTTTAGAATAAATTTTACGAAATCAAATGATATTCGTACTATATCTACTGGCACTGAGTACGTATATATGGGCTTTACAAAGTTATTGATTACGATCCGAACGAATTATCAAATTTTAATAATTTCCTAATTCAACTGTCTCGTGGGGGAACCACCTTAAGTTGTTACTAGTCCAGCTTTAAAACTCATTCAACAATTTTGCATAGTAGGCTATGCAGGCAAATAAAATAGGTATTTCATGACAACAATTTCATATTATGCATTGTTTGACAGTTTATTAAATACACTTGAAGGAAAGGAACATAAAAATGTTATGTGTACAAGAAAATATTGACATTAATTCAATATGTGGAGAAGCAGTGAGAGGCTGTCCACAGGGAGGGGTTTTATCCCCCCTACTGTGGGCACTTCTCTTAGGACCCTTATGGCGGAGGGAATCGAGGTTCAAGCCTACGCTGATCACATAGTTATAACTGGTAGAGGAAAGTTTGGAGAGGTGATATCGGACATAATCCAAGCGGCTCTTAGGTTTATTACTAGGTGGTGGGAAAAAGAAGAATTATCAGTCAACCCCATCAAGACAGTGATAGTACCATTCACCAGAAGGAGGAAGCTAGAAGCCAGTCCTCTACGGTGAAACAATTCCATTCAAGGAAGAAGTCAAATACCTAGGGGTAATTCTAGATAAGAAACTCTCGTGGAATTCTCATCTAGAAAAAGTATCCAACAGAGCAAGGCAAGTCCTATGGACTTATAGAAGAATCTGTGGGAAAACATGGGGAATACAACCCAAACAAATATACTGGCTTTACCTCACAGTGGTAAGACCTTTGGTCACATACGGAACAGTCGTCTGGAGGAGCAATGAGGCACAGAATAGTGCACAAGAAAAGCTCCAAACTCCAAAGGCAAGCGTGTCTGATCCTAACAGGGGCAAGGTCCACCATCCCGACAGCAGCCATATAAGTCGTCCTCAACATCCCTCCTTTGCACATTTGCTTAGAGAAGGAGGCAAGAGTGAGTGGATACAGAAACCTGTCGATGTCAACGAGTAATAGGGGAGGAAGTTGTCTCAAGATTGAGAACGAGATAAAATCCCATTTGATTCTAGCGATGCCATCAGACACAGTGGTCCCCCTATACAACTTTGATAGACCTTATGAGATTCTCCTCCCAAGAAGAGATTAATGGAAGGCGAGAGAACTAGAACTCACAAGGGCCAATCTACAATGGTACACAGACGGCTCCAAAACGGAAGACGGAGTTGGGGCTGGAGTACAGCCAGAATTTAACCTTAGTGTAAACCTGGGAAAGTACGCCACAATATTCTAGGCAGAAGTCTATGCAATCAAACTCTGCACGCAAGAAATCTGAACAAAAACAGCAAAAATCAAAATCATGTCGGACAGCCAAGCAGCACTGAAAGTTGGATAGAATCCAGATTAGTATCGAACTGCGTGAAAGCCCTTCAATCGTAGGCAGGGACAACAGAATAAATCTGCTATGGGTCCCTGGACAAATCACTGTAGACTGCGAAAGCTTGTTAAAAAAATCGGACTTGCGGAGAGCGCAGAGTGTCGCTTTTGCCAAGTCGAGGAAGAAACAGTAGAACACATCTTCTGCATAGAACAAGATTCTACCTTACGGATTTCGGGCAGCTAGAGTCTAAAGACCTGGAAAAGGTATCACCAAGCGTCATAATAGACTTCGTCAGAAACGCGGGACTTGAAGGTGAACTCTAATTTAATTTTCAAGCCACAATAGATCTGAAAAGGTCGCAGTGGAAGTGGCGGTTATCGCCTCACTCGAAAAGAACATAACCTATGTGGTGAAAATATATCCCATCGACAAGTATCAGTGAAGATTTTGCAACATTCGGAAAGAAATATAAAGCAGTGGACTGTAAGTAAAATTTTGGCAAACTTTAAAAGTAGAGGTTCAGTTTTAACTTATTGTATAAAACCACATAACACTCCAAAAAACACCGAGGAAGTGCAACTAAATGTTTGTTTAGACGTGATAGAGTCTAAACAAAGTGCTGTCGTCCGAATTCTCGTTTAATAAACATAAATTCCGCATTGTCTGTGTGTATTAGTCGCCCAATAGCGACGTCGAAATATTTTTTCTCAAATTACCAAAAATTTTAGACTTCAATATTGATTTGCTAGTACGATCTATATCGTCGAAAGAGATATACTGGAATCCTATAATGTTTCCCCACTCTTAAGGAAGTTACCCGCCCAGTCAGCAAAACATGTCTTGATAATATATTAATTAATTCTGTTAATTTTTCGATCGATAATGTTCAAACTGGTATATCTGACCATAATGCACAGGTATTGAGATTCAAAGGCTCAGGAACCATGTCATAAAATAAGGTTTTTCTCAAATGATGCTATTGATGGTTTCTCTACTGACTTGATTGATGAAAGTTTTGAAAGCTTATACAATGCTGATTCGGTTCACTCCATCAATACCTTTCTGGTTTACTTCAATAAACACTTTCCTATGAAGAAAGTTACCAAGAGAAAGACCGAATTTATCTTTCAAACTCCCGATCTGTTGGCTTTAAAAATGAAATGCTAATTTATCAAATGCTATCTCTAGATTTTCCACAGTATAAAAGTTCCTTCAAGGCGACACAAAACAAATATAATGAATTACTGAAAAAGGAAAGAAATAAATACTATGAACATAGACTGGCATCATCAAAAAACAAATCCAAAACATCCTGGCAAATTATCAGTGAACTTATCAGTCGTGAAAACAATACAAACAATCAACCATCTTTTGATAACAATGTTGAGGGTGCAGATTAATTCAATGTTCTTTTCAATGAAAAAGCAGCCAACCTGATTGCAGAGAAACTACCGAAGCTGCATGAGTATAAATGTGACATACCTTTCAATGATATCAGTTTCTCTTTCGCTCCAATAACTGTACATTTACTTCATGTAATAATGAATGAAATGAAGGTCAAAAAAAGCTCCGGGTATGATGAAGTCTCTACATTCTTACTTAAAAGGTGTTTTGTATGTATTTGTCATATCATAAATGTTTCTCTCCTGTCTGGACATTTTCCTGAAAATCTAAAGTTCTCGCTAATCAAACCATTTTAAAGAAAGGTGATCCTGAATCCCTTGGCACCTTTAGGCCCATTAGCCTGCTGAGCGCCTTCTCAAAACTCTTTGAGATAGCTGTTTCTAGGCAAGTGGTGGGGTTTTTCCAAAATCACAATATTCTTAGCTTGAGCCAACATGGACTTCAAAGGGGCAAGAGCATCGAAACTGCACTATTTGAACTCACTCACTACATATACAACTCCCTCGATAGGGGAGACATGGCTTGTGGAATTTTCTTGGACTTGTCCTGGGCATTCGACTGCATTGACCCCACAATACTACTTATTAAACTTGAATTGAACACTACGGAATCCGTGGTACTACTCTAAACTTGTTCAAATCCTTTATGGAACATGCAGTTAAAATTAGAGATGAAAGAGGTAACTACATACAGTCGAGTGCTCTGGAGATGTCCTTGGAAGTGCCGCAGGGCAGTCTCCTTGGTCTACTAATTTTCATTATATTCCTCAACGATTTTGCTTTACTTGCGGATCAAGACAAGACTATCATCAACTATGCTGATGACAGTACATTACTTCTGAATGCTTCCCATCTCCCCGAGCTTAGTGAACGAAGAACTAGTATGTAGTTTCATCAATGTTGATAGATTTAATCACTTACTAGTGGAGAGAGAGTTTGAATTTTCTATAATTCACTGCCCAGAACTGAATCTTTTTGTATTGTGTTTCTACAGGCCTCCCACATGTGATATTAGTATCTTTTTAGAGAGGATGGAAGTTCTTTTATACCTAATACCCATTAATGCTAATATAATTCTAGCAGGGGATTTAAATATCAACTATCTAGAAAAAACATCCTCAAATACACAACTATTATCAACCCTACTAGACTCCTTCAACTTATGCATGCATGTAGATTCACCAACAAGAATCTCAAACTCCTCCGCCACAATCATTGATTATATTTGTACAAATGTAAATAGTACTAGTTGTTCTGTTGTAAATTCTGGTCTATCTGACCATGAGGCCATTTTTTGTAAGATACCATTAAAAAAAAAATCTCAAAAATCTTCCACGTAAAGGTAGAATCCTCAGTAAAAGTAATTTTAATAGGTTCTCACAACTCTGTGCAGATGCAGATTGGTGTAGCATTTTGTTAAGTGACGATCCCTTGGACGAATTTCATAAAGTAGTAAAGACAATCTTCAACAGGACATTCCCCATTCGAATTTTGAAAGAGAAACAAAATAAACCGTGGATAACCAAAGGACTTAGAACCTCAGCCAAAAACATTCATGCGCTTCATCAAATTAGAAAACATGTCACCAATGACAACGTATATTTCACTCATTACTTTAACAGATACAGAAACATTTACAGGACAGTTATTAAAAAAGCAAAAAACACATACTATTCAAGCAGAATAGCTCAATCTGCAGATAGTCAAAGGGAAACATGGGCCATTATCAATGAACTAAGAGGAAAACCTAAAGCAAACCCACCGAAAACAAACTTGAGCTCTGACGAACTGAACTCCTTCTATTGTTCAGTGGCAGCAAAACTATCTGAGAATATTACTGTGAAAACTGATCCAATGATATACTTAAAAAAAATATCTGTTCAAGATTCTTTCTTTTTTGAACCCACAGACATTCAGGAAATAAAATTAATTTTCAGAGAAATAAAAAACAATGTTTCTTCTGGGTGGGATGATCTTTCTCTCAGAATAATTGATAAATTGCCGGATGGTGCAATACAAATTTTGGCAGAGGCAATTAATATTTCATTCTCCCAAGGATCATTTCCTGCCTGTTTAAAAATTGCCACAGTAATTCCACTATATAAAGGCGGAGATCATGATGTCCCTGCCAATTTCAGACCGATATCCCTGTTACCAATCCTATCAAAAATAATAGAAAAACTGGTAAAAATAAGGGTATCATCCTTCCTGATCAAGTTCAACATACTAAGTTCCAATCAGTTTGGCTTCCAAGCCTCAAAAAGTACAAACGATGCAATTTTTTCCTTTCTAGAAAAACTTTACCTTAATCTGAATGATAGAGAGGCCACTGCGGCAGGTTTTTGTGACTTATCTAAGGCGTTTGACTGCGTAAATCACAGAATACTGCTGAAAGAACTTGAAATATATGGGTTCAGAGGCAATGCATTGTCTTGGTTTAGATCTTACTTAACTGAACGTCGCCAAAATGTCTCACTCAATGGAATTGAATCCAATGAATGTGCTGTCAACTCTGGTGTCCCACAGGGCTCGGTTCTGGGAGCTCTGTTATTCTTGTTGTATGTCAACGATCTGAATCAGTTGGACATTCAGGGTAAATTAACAATGTTTGCGGATGACACCACTATCCTATGGCATGATAAATCAATTACCGATCTATTCGATCACATCAGTGTGGATGTAATAAGGGTGAAAGAGTGGTGCGATGCAAACCTCCTATCATTCAATGTCAACAAAACGAACATCGTATCATTCAGATGTAACATCAGGGAGGTTTCATTAGATGATGGAATAATTAGCAATGCCGCAGAAAATAAGTTTTTGGGATTACTTATTGATGAAAAGTTAAGATTCGAAAGCCACATTAACAAGTTGTGCAAAAGATTAGCATCGGGTTGCTTTGCGTAGTAGTTTTCTCACACTGAAATTGCTAATCTAGGAAGGTTATTTTTCATTAGTAGAGTCACATCTACGCTATGGCATATGCTTTTGGGGTATATGTTCGCATCAACTGTTTGAAAGGGTCTTTACCCTTCAAAAAAGAGCCATTAGATGCTTATGTAAAGCTAAATGCCGCGATTCATGTAGACCATTGTTTTTAGAGCACAAGAAATACAGAAATGAAATAAACAACTCTTCAGTATATAATACACATTTAAGACACCATATTGCTCTACCCGTCCCTACGTCAGCTCTTACTCAAAATTCCCTTATTTACAAGAGCAAAAAATTATTTAATCACCTACCCAGCAATTTAAAAGAAATACCAAGTGTATTTAGATTCCGAAAAGAAGTGAAAGAGTTCTTGGTTGTGAGGGCCTATTATACTACAGAGGAATTTTATGAAGATCAATTTAACTTAGACTGTAATTAATGCGATCAAGTAAGATGCAACCTTTTAGATTTTCCATTTTATTTTAAATCATTAGTTAATGTCGACCCCAATCTTTTATTTGTATTATTTATTTACTATCTTGTGTATTGTCAAAAAATTGTTGTTAACATTTGTGTGTATATTGGCACTATTAACTTTTTGCCTTTGTACCTTTTACCTTTTAAATTTAGGATTCCAGACTTTGTCAATGAGATATATCTATCTTCGGACAATAAAGTATATTTGATTATATCTAATGCAAACTCCTTAATAACTGCAAGTGAAAAATGGTTCTCGAACTCCAGGCTAGTCATAAATCCCAACAAAACTAATATGGTCTTGTTTAAAGTCAATCAAGCCTGGGCCACACCAGACTACACTATACTTAATTAACAAAAAATTGAATTTTCCAACGCCGTTAAATTGTTGGGAATTTTCATAGACGAAACACTAAAGTTTAACTACCATATTGATTATCTATGCCCAAAGCTGATTCAGACCTGCTACGGCATCAGAGTTCTAGCAAAACACGCTAACAGCAACATAGTCAAAACATTCTACTATTGGGGAGGCTGTAGCAAAGCGGACAGAGTATTTAAAATTAAAAAAAGGGCCCTACATGTTTTGAAAGGATACTTGGTTTCATGCAGAAACCATTTTGAACCACTTGGGCTAGTCACCATTCCTGAATTATATATTTTTGAATGTATTAAGTTCGTTTTCCGCAATAGGCATTACTTCACAGAATACAGAACCCAGCACTCCCACAACACCAGACATAATATACACTTTAGTGTGCCATCCCACAGACTATCTTTTGTTGAAAGAGGCGCTTGTAAATTTTTGTAATGGCATAAGTGTAATAAATTATAATAATTATTATTAAATTTTGATTATTATTATTATTATTAAAGTCCAGTATTTCTCAGATCAGCAGAAGAACGAATGTTAGCAAAAGCAGAATATTGAGAAATCTGGGACAAAATAGATTCATGCCTTTCAAACTGAAATTTATTAATACCTTCAGAAAAGGAATATGGGTTTTCAGGGTGAATTCAAGGAGAATATGAAGATTTTATATTTCCATGTAATATTTTGTGGACTGATGAATCTACGTTCGCTTCAAAAGGAACTGTTAGCTCGAAATTGCATATGGTGGTTTCAGGAAAACCCTAATTTTGTTATCAAATATCCCAACCAATATCATTTAAGATAAAAAAAAATTGTGACATATTGAACAATCAAGTTATTGCACCATACTTTTTCAGACAAAACAATTTTTTTTTAAGAAATGAACTTGGCGAAACTTTAGATAAAATGCTCCTTCAAAATAATCAAGATTTGTGCTTTCAGTTGGATGTTGCACCTGTTCACAATCCTGGAGCAGTTAGAAATTTTCTAGGCGAAATTTTTGGAGATAAAATAATTGGGAATATCATTGGCCACCTCACTCTCCCGACTTAACACCCATTGATTTTTTCTTGTAGATTAGACTAAAGCCGAAAATAAACAAGCACAGGCCTTTTAACAATATTGTCCATTTGGAGAACATAATTCGGGAATGTATAGCAAATATATTTTATCAGAAGTGCAGTACAATATGTACACAGAAGAACTATGCTATGTATTGAAAGAAGGAAGACATATTGAAATGTGAAGTTTTGCGTCATTTAGCTTATAATAATTTAATAAGTTTATAATTTTATTTTTTGAGTTCACACTGGGCCACTTAGGTAGTTCCGCCACGAGACAATTGAATTAGGAAATTATTAAAATTTGGCATACGTATTGTTTAACATGTGAACACCACCTCTATAAAATTTTAACAACATCACGAACTCGATATATATATATATATATATATATATATATATATATATATATATATATATATATATATATATATATTAATTAAGTGATTGGTATTTGGGTTATGCAGCAGGCCAATAAGTGTACTCTTTACACGGATTCCAAGCTTTCGATAATATTTATTATCATCATCAGGGATGCTACAAAATAGGAAGACACATAGGAATATATAATAGAGAAAAACAAGACATTCATAACTTACAGTGTAAGTGAGGTTATGAGGCGATGATGTTAAAATTATATATAAAGTTATATGAACAAAACTGTGTATACAACTCACAGGAATCAACTACAATCCACATTACATACGTTAACAATGTATTCTTATGTTGAGAATTATGAATCGTATTTTACTTTGAAAGGGTTGTCAACTAGACATGGGAATGGATGAATTCTCAAATAGACTGACACAACAGCATGGAATATTTCCATATATAGAACCAAATAAAAGTTTATTGACTATTGAGAATTTAGATGTGTGAATATAGGATGATGTGCATTGAAATAATCAAACTATGTTATTAGCATTCATGGGGGTAATCTGCTGATTCTCCCTCACATTAGGATTGTTACAAAAATTAAATAAGGTAAATCTCACTAAATGATTTAAATCGTTCTCACATTAGGATTGTCTACAAAAATTAAATAAGAGTAAATCTCACTCAAATGATTTAATCCATACAATGTCCTTCCTTATAGACATGCTCACTTAGTGCACATCTCTCCGGTGCAGTCTACTGTCACTTTTTGTGCGGTGATGCGGTCCTTCAACTGTCTGGAACGTTTGTCTTATGTACTGTTTATCACAGTGTTGACACGGTATACAGTAAACTACATCCGAACAGCTGGTGCATGGGGTCTTGTCTTTCAATTTTGAAAAAATTCTACTAAGAGGTAAAACATTTGTATTGGCTATTTTAATGTTTTCTGAAAAAGACTTGAATGTTCTGGACAGTCTAGATGTGATATCTTTGATAAAAGGTAAAGAGGTATAAAAATATGTTTGAGAGGGTTCTGCAATTTGCATATTGACTGGTGGAATTGGTGGTGCATTAATGAGATGAGCATTGGTTATGTCTTCTCTGGATGAAGTATTATATAAAATATTCTTAAGGAAGGAAGCAGGATATGCATTCTGTATGAATAGGTTGTAAATAATGTTGAGATTCTTATTGTGAAAGGAACTATCAGATATCCGGATTACTCTTGTTTTCAACTGTTGGATTAGATTGGACTTTATGCTCTGTTTGTGATATCGACCAATAATTGATATAACGGCCAGAGCTCATTGGTTTTCTATACCAATCAATGAGTATGGTATTGTCTGGTGATCTGATGAATAACGTATCTAGAAAATGCACGCTATTATATTCATTCTCTCTTTCTATTGTAAATTGTATGTGTGGGTCGTAGCTATTGAAGATGAACAATGTTTCATCAACAGAATCTCTAGGTATTGCTATAATAATATCATCAACATATTTTTTGAGGAAGGGTGGTTTGTATGGGAGAACATGTGTGACCTTGTCCAACAAATCATCCATAACATATGCTGCCAATATGGGGCTTATTTTGCACCCATTGGGGTACCAAATGTTTGTTTATAATATTTATTATTGAATGTGAAATATGTATTATTGAAAAGGAAGGTAATTAAATTCATAAAAGTGTCTTTCGTCAAATTGCAAAAACCACTTATGATGTTCCACTTATTATCTATTGCTCTTAGGCAAGACTGTAAGTACACATTGCTAAACAGAGAAACCACACCAAGGCTCGCTAGTACAAAATTATTTGGTAGTTTAAATTCATTGAACATACTGTTTACTTGAAAAGAATCCTTAATGTAATATTCGTTATCCAAGTCATACGCTTTTGTTAATATGTCATTGAGAAAAGATGAAATAGGTTCTGTGGGTGCTCCTATTGAAGCCACTATTGGTCGACCAGACAACGTCGGTTTGTGTATTTTTGGAAGTGAATAAAATTTTTTTTTTGCAATTTGATCGAAAGACACTTTTATGAATTTAATTACCTTCCTTTCAATAATACATATTTCACATTCAATAATAAATATTATAAACAAACATTTGGTACCCCAATGGGTGCAAAATAAGCCCATATTGGCAGCATATGTTATGGATGATTTGTTGGACAAGGTTGGACCCCATGCACCAGCTGTTGGATGTAGTTTACTGAATACCGTGTCAACACTGTGATAAATAGTACATAGGACAAACGTCCAGACAGTTGAAGGACCGCATCACCGCACACAAAAGTGACAGTAGACTGCACCCGGAGAGATGTGCACTAAGTGAGCATGTCTATAAGGAAGGACATTGTATGGATTATAACTCAGTAAAAATTTTATCCAATGAAAGAAACACTACCAAGAGACTCTTTTTAGAGATGGTTCACATTTCACAGGCAGAAAATCCTCTAAATAAAAAAACTGATTTCAATCATTTGAGTGAGGTTTACTCTTATTTAATTTTTGTAGACAATCCTAATGTGAGGGAGAATCAGCAGATTACCCCCATGAATGCTAATAACATAGTTTGATTATTTCAATGCACATCATCCTATATTCACACATCTAAATTCTCAATAGTCAATAAACTTTTATTTGGTTCTATATATGGAAATATTCCATGCCGTTGTAAATTTCACTTCAATTCCAGTGGTCTATATTATCTGTTGTGTCAGTCTATTTGAGAATTCATCCATTCACATGTCTAGTTGACAACCCTTTCAAAGTAAAACACGATTCATAATTCTCAACATAAGAATACATTGTTAACGTATGTAATGTGGATTGTAGTTGATTCCTGTGAGTTGTATACACAGTTTTGTTCATATAACTTTATATATAATTTTAACATCATCGCCGCATAACCTCACTTACACTGTAAGTTATGAATGTCTTGTTTTTCTCTATTATATATTCCTATGTGTCTTCCTATTTTGTAGCATCCCTGATGATGATAATAAATATTATCGAAAGCTTGGAATCCGTGTAAAAGAGTACACTTATTGGGCTGCTGCATAACCCAAATACCAATCACTTAATTCGTATTCAGTCAGCAAAAACTAAAACTAATAAATTATATATATATATATATATATATATATATATATATATATAATTGAAGTTGACTCAATTAACACGTAACATATGGACCATGTATAGGCAAACAGCACATTATTGATTCTACCGTTAGTACTAAAATTAAGAAGTTCATGAAAAACGAGGAGGAGCTAGAGCAGGATATCACAGATATTGTGAAAAAAAATCAAAGTGATTGACCATCTAGTTTGACAGATATAATCTCGAGAATTACTAAGGTTCAGGCTGCATACTATATATTTTGCAAGCGAACGAGCGAATGGTGACACGAGGTTTTTTGTCTGATTGGTTGGTTGACAATAATTGTACTATACCGTCTCTTCCACTTTCTGCATATACTTTTTGTATTGTCTATCCCCGCACTTGCTATTTTCTTAATCATCCCTGCAGAAATAACACCTTTGAAAGCATTCAAAGATTGTTCGAGTACCGCTGCCTTTTGCAAATGAGCTTCGTGAACGAAACATTCCGTGAAAGATTTGCTATTCGCAATTAATGTTTTTCTGAATAGTGGAAGCGATTTTTTTAGAATATCGACGTCGTATGATGCTTTCCTATTTTTAAGTAACTCTAGGTTTTCCATTCCCAATTTTTTCAGTTAGGTGATTCTTCTCTATGTTATATTATGTTGTGCAATTTTTCCAATAAATCCTGATATAACATTTTTCAAGGCACTTAAATTAGGTAAATTACAAGATATTCTTTCGTTCTCAAGTTGCTCTGAAATACATTCTTTATATGATTTCATGCATTTTAATAATTCTGACTCTTTACCAATGAAACGAACTAATGAAATGACACAATCGCTTCGGGATTTCGACTTATCACAGCGGATACTACTTAAAATTGATGCAACTCCTAAATGTTTTTCTTTTAGCACATTCTCCAAACTCAAAACTTGGTGGCAGTTCCCATACTTCAAAATGTTCCCAAGTTCTTTGACATTAACAATGCGATTTCCTTCAGGCACATCATTTTCATTAGACTGTTTTTTGTTTGTATTTCGAGCCTTACACAGTTCAGACAATTTATTTTTCCTTTTTTCAACTTTTGCTCTAAAACAAACCTACCATTTTTTGCGCGAAATCAATCCATAGCTGACTGCTTGTTCATAAGAGTATCTTGAACTATTAAATGCGAGCGATCGTTGGATTTGGACGTTGCCAACAGTCCAGTCATGGCTTATTTGCTGTATCACGCTCGCTAGTTGCGATTCTGGGTGTACAGTTCCCTTAAAAAAGAACCCTCTAACTCAGCGTTTGCAATATGTAATCGCGTCGGCTACAATCGAGCCTAATTTTTGACACTGTTTGTAGCAGCAGAACTACCTTAAATTCAAAATTGAGAGATGTTTTCAATAATAATTAATCAAAATTATTTAAAACCCTTCAAATTGTTATCAAGGACTACCCATTTAAGTACTTCCATAGCCTACCCACAAAATTCTACTAATGATAACATTTTAGATAAATTTGTTGCATGAAAAGTCCTTAATTTTGTTAGTTATGTTATAGTTTGTTTTTATTAATGACTTTGTCATGATTTTAATACTAAAAAAAATCCATTTAAATACATTTCTATCCCAAATATAACAGAAAATTGAAGAGACACATGTGTAAATTTGAGACACATGTATAATATTGGAATAGGAACAACTTTTTTTTTTGTAAATTTTGGAAATGTTGAAATGGATTCAAGATAAATGCGAGTCATACCGTTTTCATGGATATGTTTATATATGTCACAGTCTTGTCAAACATTTTCAACTGTTAATATTCATTTTATATTTTCACTAATAAATACGTTTGAATTCACGTTAAATTACATTCATTGGTACAAGTTTAATATTCATTTTATATTTCCACTAATAAATACGTTTGGGATTCACATTAAATTACATTCATTGGTAAAGTTGTTTGCACAACAAAGTTCTGCCGACGCTCTGCTCAACAGGTTATGGGCCCAGGATCTGAAAGCTGAAAGCATAGAATTCGTGTACCTACTGAAGTCAGCCAAGAAGTGTTCCTGTCCAGTAAAACGTATTGAAAGACTCTCATAGTGTAAAATATAAGTGATTCTGTGAATATGAATTCGGCGAATATATCCAGAATTGAAACCCTGAGCAAAGATAATTATGATACCGGGAAAAATGCAAATGGGGGCCTTACTGATCAAGAATGATGCATGGGTATACGTAAATGGTGAATTATCGAAACCATTTCCGATTGAAGGGGACGCAGCTTTGAGCAGTGTAAAAAATTTGGGATAAAGAATGATTACAAAGCAAAATCCGATATAATTCTGTCAATCAGTCCATCAGAATTGAAACAAATCAAAGGATGCACAACTTCTCGCCAAGTTTGGCTGAAGTTGGAAAATATTTACCAGTCGAAAGGACCAGCTCGAAAAGCGACACTATTGAAACAGCTCACGTTGCAGCTAATGAATGATGGTGGACTGATCGCGGATCATTTGAACAAATTTTTTGACGAGTTGACAAATTGAACGAAATGGAAGTTGAAATCAATCCAGACTTACTGTCCATTATGTTATTGTACAGTTTGCCCTCTAGTTTTGAAAACTTCAGATGTGAATCGAGTCCAGATGAATTACCAGTTCCAGATATGCTACGTGTAAAATCATTGAAGAAAACGATGCCGACAAAATGAAGCTAGAATTCAATGCAGAATGCAATGTTTGCAAATAAAAAGCATTTTCAAAGCCGATACAACAAAAAGCCTGACGTCTATGAAAGGTATTCCCATTCGGAAGCTAATACGAAGAACAAAGAATTTAAATTTCCTTGTCACAAATGCCGAAAAGTTGGACATAAAGCATCAGAATGTAAATATAATCGCAAAATAGATGAACATTCAGCAAAATATGCCAAAAATGTGTGTCTATGTGCCACCGAAGTTATTCGAAATGGCGATATTGAAACGAAATGGTGCTTAGACAGTGGTGCAACGTCCATATTCGTGTAAAGAAACTGGAAATTTCACCGAAATGGTTCACATAAATAACGAATCATTGAAACAATCAAAAGGATATCGAATTTGGCTGAAAGAAGAACGGAAAATTCACATAACAAGAGATGTGAAATTTTTGAAAAAAATCAATCAAGTCTTGATGAATATCAAGATTTTGTTCCGATTGAAATGAGGTAAATAATTCACCCAACAATTGACATTGAAGTTAGAAATATCATGCCTGAACCTGACATGAATCAAACTAGTGAACCAGAACCTGAGGATAATGTTCAAGGATGAAGAACCCCAAATATGTCATGAACAACCTTTACTCAGGAGGACCTGGCAGACCAAGAATTGAAAGGTCGGGCTCTAGGGAAGACCTCGAAGATTTATAGAGCGATGGAAACTCAACATGAAGAAGGAAACATTGCACTTATTTCAGAAATTCCAATTAAACATGCGATGTCTGACCTGATAACACCGAGTGGTACCATGCTATGGTGGAAGAAATTAAGTCCATCATAAAAAATGATACCTGGGAACTCAAGGAACGTCCAAAAGACCGAAACATATAATTGGAAGTCGTATGGTTTTACGAAATAAGTACAGAGCTGATGGAACACTCGAAAAAGGAAAGCACGACTTGTAGCCCAAGGTTTTAGTCAAGAACCAGGTATACATTTCAATCAAACTTTCGCTCCAGTTGCTAGATTAAGTTCGATTCGACTTGTCACGGCACTGGCAAACCAAATTCAAAATGTCACTCGACAGTTTGATATAACTTGCGCACTCTAAATGGCGAAATCGAGGAAGAAATATTCATGGAACCTCCGAAAATGTTGAAAGAAATTCTAGAAACGATCATCAGTGCGAAAGTTCGAACTCCAACGTTATCACGAGGGCGCTGATATGTTGGATCAACTTCGCAAGGAAACCAAGTTTGTTTATTGAAAATCACTATACGGTCTTCGCCGGAAGAAGGTATAACAAACTGAATAGCGATTTGATATCATTTGGAGCCGCCATCAAATTCGATCCACGCGTCCCATCGCATAAATCAAGGGAAGACTTGGGAATGATTGTGATTTATGTTGACGACATCCTGGTAGTTTCAAAAAAATCCAAGTACGCGGATAATGTATCCAGAAACTATCGAATCATTTTGATGTGAAGAACTTGGGAGAAGTCGGATATTGCCTTGGAATAGAGTTTTCGAAGAAAGAAAGTGAAATAGCAATGCATCAAAGAGGATACATCAAAGAATTACTGAACCGTTTTGGGATGACAGATTCGAATCCAGTGTCAACTCCATTGGACCCCAATGTGAAATTGAAAAAGTCCGAAGGAGCCCCAAACGAAAATGTGCAAAAAATACCGTATCGTGAATTAATTGGTGCTTTGACGTACCTGAGCACTACAACGAGACCGGATATTAGCTTTGCAGTTAGTTATCTTGGGCAGTACAACAATTGCTACGATAAGCTACATTGGACTGCAGGTAAACGTGTTCTACGATACCTGAAAGGAACCATTGATTTGGGACTTGTTTATTCACCAGATCAAGAAGTTTTGTGGATGCTGATTGGGGATCTTGTCTCGATGACAGAAGATCCTATTCAGGATATACTTTTATTTTATCCAGAAGTCCAATTTCATGGGATTCGAAAAAGCAACGCACAGTCGCCCTCTCCTCTACCAAAGCAGAATATATGGGGATGACTGAGGCTGCAAAAGAAGCGATATATCTCCGGAATTTCGTGAAGGATTTGGAACTTGAAGAGTTGACGGACATAATAATTTTCAATGATAATTTCAGCGCACTCAAACTAGCAGAAAATTCAACATTTCATGCTAGAAGTAAACACATCGATCTGAGATATCATTTCATCAGAGATTCGATTAGAAACGAAGAATTCACAGTGAAACATGTGTCAACGAGAAACATGACAGCCGATATTTTCACTAAGGGTTTACCGAAAGCGAAACATGAAGCTTGTGTGGAGATGCTCGGACTGGGTCCTGTTTTTCATTCAAGAAACTGGAATTGCCTCGAGGGGAAGTGTTGAAATGGATTCAAATAATTGCGAGTCATACCGTTTTCATGGATATGTTTATATATGTCACAGTCTTGTCAAACATTTTCAACTGTTAATATTCATTTTATATTTCCGCTAATAAATACGTTTGGGATTCACATTAAATTACATTCATTGGTACAAGTTGTTTGCGCAACAAAGTTCTGCCCGACGCTCTGCTCAACAGGAAATGTAAACAAATAAACCTATTTTAACACGTTGATGGACACTAACGTCATACGGCATCATAGAGTTCTGTGACAATTGCGACACAACAATATTATATTTTTTGAGTTACGACTTTTTTCCAAGATACTTATGATAATATTAAATTTTTTGAGTTACAAATTTTGTCAATAAAAGGAATTTTCCATAGTTTTTATTTTATTTCAAATTTTGAGATATTTTTTTGCAGATAACTACGTAACATTTAGAACGCTGATAGACGTTCTGTCCGTCTTAAAAATGGTACAAGTCTATCGGCGTCAAAATTCAGAAACTGTAAAAATACACAAAATGTTTTTTCTAATGTTTCTACAAGGAATAACACAAAAAATTCCAGGCTATTACCTCTTAATTACAAAAATATGTGTCACAGCACGAACGATTTCGGATTTCCCTGTATCCTTCAACGTGTTAAGCAATTATTTTGAAAAAATTAAGTTTTGAAGGGTAGCAGGTTTAAATGAGCCATTTGCCAGTTTTATTAAAGCAGTACCCTATTTTCAGAAGAGCAATATGAAAACATTCTGGTATATGAAATTTTTTGCAGTGAGTTATTATCAAATAAGGGTAAACTAAAACATAATGAATACATTCACAAATGTATCTGAAATTTATGGATTTTTTTTTGTATAATCTGAAAAAACTGCAAATTCTAAAGTGTAAAAGGGTAAAGGAATTAGTTTCCATATTTTGCATATACCAAATTATTTTTTATATATAAACAGAAAACTTGTTTATTTCAAATTTTCTCCATTAGTGAAGATTAAACATAACGAATCAGGAGCTACTATTTTGTAAATGTTAACAATTATGATACCATATCTCTTTTTTCCAAAACCTGAAGAGAAACAATCTAAATAATTGAAATTTTATCATGATTTCTTGAAGTCTTTTTGGAACATGCTTATTCTGCACTACATTCTCAATTGAGTTTTCAACATAATTGATCCCCCAATACTAGCAAATTCAACTTGAATCTTCTCGGGTCCAAAATATGATTTTACCACTCAGGATACACCCTTTACGAAAACGTTTGATGGCCATACCAAAATTGAAATAATAATTATTTACATTTTAGGCAGAGTCCTTCAGGGTGAAACCAGTGGATTAGAAAAGGAAGTTTCAAAACTGCTGGGACTTGTGAAGGAAAACAAAAAATTGGTTGGTGAGAGACCTCCAATTTGTACTGGTGAAATTTGTTTTTGTGAAAGTGTATACCCTAAGACAGTTAGATTCAGTGAGTCTACAGGCAGTTGATATTAGTGGAATATTGATCTAAGAAGGTTGAATATATTTTTATTTATATTTATCAGAGTTGTTTTTCTATGAAATACATTTGCACACCATTTAATATAATATGTTGCGAACCTAGCTTTCAGATCTGCTGATCTATATAAGCAACATACATACATATAATACCGTGGGAATAAAACTAATGATTTTTATATCAACCTTAATTTGAAAGCAGGAATAATATTTAGCAAAGGATTGATCTTGTTTAACAATCTACCAACGGAATTGAAAAAAAAAATATCATCAATATATTCATTTAAAGAGGAATGCTGTAAATATGTGAAAGCTCATATCCCATATTGAAGACTAGAATTTGTTGCCTTCATGCAAGTTTTATTGTTATTATGTTTTTAATTTTAAGATTTAAAGAGCTTACTGCTAATAAAGAGTATATATATATATATATATATATATATATATATATATATATATATATATATATATATAATATATATATATATAGGAATTTGATGGACATAGCCCTCAGAGAAAAGTGCTAACCGTAGACACGTGTTTCGGGCTCTCGGCCCTCATCAGTACGGTGGAGAAGTGCAAGGATGAACAACACTTGGTAGAAAACGACAAATCAACGGAGTCAACAAACAGAAGCCAGCCGCTCATTTGTGATTTCTCTGAGGGCTATGTCCATTAAATTCCTTGCATTTTGTTTTTAATAGTCCCCTCGATATTACTCTCTTTCATATATATATATATATATATATATATATATATACTCTTTATTAGCAGTAAGCTCTTTAAATCAGTATCAGAAAGTATTTATCTTGGGTATGGTGGTTTCATGAGAGTGTAAAGAATAGCTTGCTATATTGTCAAGGGGTTTCTCCCCCTATTATCAAACTCTGGCGCTTCTTACTATTCTCGGGTTTTCTCGGGCGCCACCTTTAGCTTTATAGTGGAAAAGGCCACTTTTGCTCCGGGCAGTCTCAGTGAAGAAAGACACTCCAGGGGTCAATATAGTCGTGACACTGTAACAGGGCCAGCAAGGCAGGCTTTAATTGCCTTCAACTGGGTTTCGAACCTGGGTGGCGACTGCGCACTAGATGTTAAAATTCTACTCAAAATAGTCAATGAAAGAATACTAAGAACAGGATAAACAGATATATTAAAAATAATGAAATACAGTGAGGGCGGCTGACGGCGACCTCAAGTTATCACAACAAATGAATACATGGCAAGCACTATATACAGAGAAAGCAAGGAGGGTGTTTTCAAGCAAGCGGGGTAAACTTAACAACCAAAAGCTCTGCGGTGGGGGGTGGGTATTGTACGGACTCATATGCAGAAATTACCAGCACAGCATTGAAATGAATATGTGCCTCTTACGATCATGCGCACATCGCATCTGCGGTACTTACAAACATTTCCTGATGTCTTTTACCTGATACAACATATTTACCAAACTCCGATCTCACTGCTTCGGCAAGGCCCGGGACGGTCGTGGACTGCTTCGGTCTTTGGCTCACACTCTGGATACTAGTCGGCCGCGTGGCTGCTTCTGCTGGGCTGGGCAAGCTACTAATTCTTTGAAATATGTCGAAACGGAACTACGGCCGGCTTCTCCCTCTTTTCCGAATCCCTCCTGATCGACTTATATGCGCGCGCCGTTTTGTGGGCTCTGTCGTTTGCGATACAATTATATCTTCACAGAATAATTACCCAGAATATCGGCCTCCCCTCCTTCGTGACGTCAACGGCTGCTCGCACACAGTGTCATGTTCTCGGTGGCGACTGCTGTGACGTCAGCTCGGTGCGTGCGCCTCCTCTGTACTCTCGTCCTTCTGGCGGAACTCTCTCCTTGGCGTGTTGGCTGGCTTCGCTGCTTCGGAACGACTGACTGCTTTCTCTCGCCTTTGATCCAACGTTCAGAATATCGGCCTCCCTTCCTTCGTGACGTCAACGGCTGCTCGGGCACAGTGTCATGTTCTCGGTGGCGACTGCTGTGACGTCAGCTCGGTGCGCGCATCTCTGTCTAGACTCAACTATGCTGGGTGGCGA
This sequence comes from Gonioctena quinquepunctata, assembly GCA_018342105.1. NCBI lineage: Eukaryota > Metazoa > Arthropoda > Insecta > Coleoptera > Chrysomelidae > Gonioctena > Gonioctena quinquepunctata. Next base: position 126,548 of record JAFIRS010001761.1, on the reverse strand, counting down.
TCGGACTGTTGGCTCGTACGTGAATGAATGCGATCCTTTGTGGAAACTTTTATTCTCGAGTTTTGCGTTCGATTCAAGTGCTTACTCCAGATTGGGGCGGGTGACGTACGATTGCTTTGTTTCAATCATTCGTTCTCCACAACCACGCTCGCGGTATTGGCGTGAGTTACGGAGGGTGTTTAGCCTATTTATCGTGTTAGGGGTGATTCACGGATTTATCACGAACCTGAATGGTATTTCTAGACCTATTATTACTTTCAAGCGGGGTTTAATTCCTTACAGGGAGCTTTTGGCTGATAAATATAGCGGAAAAATAGTAACTTCGTTACACACCCTTCCTACTTCGGGGAAAAAGAAAAAAAACTTTTTTTTTTCTTTTTAACATTCATTCGTATGGTCAGAGGGACCTGAAAACTAACTCGTTTTGCTGTGAACATTCTCAAAACTTAGACGGCTAGCAACCTTATGTTCTAACAAAAAAAAAACAGGTCCATTCGGAATATAACAGTATAGCCCGCCAGGTGCCTACCCCCCCCTAATAGTCGAACCCTTTATTCGGGGTAGGTCCACCTGATACATAAATTACGGAATGAAATAAAATTAAATGTGGACCTCAAATTATTCCAAATGAAAAACAAAACAAACTCTTGCCTGGTTGCCGGAGAGCAACAAACAGGACTACTGGGTACAATGATTACTGTACAACAAGAAAACATTACCAGTCAAAAAAAAAAATAGTCATACCACAATAATGAAGTAAAAAAAAAAACCTTCCTGGATTGGATGCTGGCATCCGCATCCTGATCCTACGGGTCTGCCTACGGCATCAATGGGTGCTGAACATCCGCATCGGGGATATGCGGGTCAGGATACGACATCAACATGGGTGCTGAACATCCGCATCGGGGATATGCGGGTCAGGATACGACATCAACATGGGTGCTGAACATCCGCATCGGGGATATGCGGGTCAGGATACGACATCAACATGGGTGCTGAACTTCCGCATCGGGGACATGCGGGTCAGGATACGACATCAACATGGACAGGGGTGCTGAACATCCTCGGGCTGGTCTCCTCTGGGCTGGTCTCCTCTGGGCTGGTCTCCTCTGGGCGGCTGGGTCGGAACAGTGGCATTCCCGAGAGAGGACATCCTTCAAGCCACATCGGGAGCAAAACAGGAGGGGCTGTTTCCGTTGGCACACGGTGCGTGTGTGCCCTGGTTGACCACAGCGCCAGCACAGATCCCTATTGACGGGTAGGTATACAGTCAGAGGGGGTTCCGGAGCTGCTGGGGTGGCGGCTGCTTGTCCTTGTCTTCGAGGGGCTGCTTGGTCGGTCCAGAAGGTATTGGTGAACGGCAACGGGTACGCATCCTTCATGGAGACGGAATCGACTTTCTGGAAGTCGCTGCAAAACCTCGGCTCGTCATCTTTCTTTCGGACGATGACTACTGGCGAGCTCCACGGGCTCTCGGAGGGTTCTACCTTTTGGTTTGGGGCCTTTCCCGGCGTTACCCCATGAATGTTCTCGAATGGGCGTAATTCGTCCTGTCGGAAGTTTTGCAAGTGGTCCTCTTCCTCTCTGGAAAGTGTCAGGGCCGGTCTTGGCTCAATAACTCCAATTGGAAAGCATGGTACGGGCCGAGCTTCCCTTGCAATGGGTTGGTTCTTTACCAAGATTTGGCCACTTCCTAGGTCGAGTCCAAACTGCCTTTTCCTCAATATGTCCATTCCTAGGACCATATCGGATGACAGGCCACTCAGGTGTCCAAAAGACTCCTCAAAGCGGTGTTCTCCAACTCGGATCTCCACGTGATACGTTACGGGGATGGTAACGGTTTCTCCATTGGCCAGTCGGGCGGAACTCGTAGCAGTTGGAGTTTTCGGTACTCCTAGCAGATTCCACTGCCTGGTTATCCTGTCGCCGACATAGGAGATTACGGCACCTGTGTCAATCATCGCTTCAGCGGTGCCACCGGGAATCTTGACGGAAAGATGCGGTCGGTGGTCGGTGGTAGCGATGATGGCGGTAGGTGAGGCGTCATGGGAGCGGGGCTGCACGTACCTCCAGTCGTGGTTTTGGTTTTCCGGCCGTGGGCATGGGCAATCACGAGACAATACTCCGTCTCGCTTGCATCGGGAGCAGAATATCCTTGGGGCTGATTGGCATTGGCTCCTAAAATGCCCTGTCTGCCCGCATCGCCAACACTCTCGGTTTTCTTCGATGGGGCGGCGGTTGACTGGGCTGCTTAGGCTCATGACCGGCTGGGCTACTGGGCTCCTAGGGGGTGGTGTGGCTAGTTGGGCAAGCCTAGTGACCACTGGTGGGGCTGCCGGGGTCCTGTATGGTGCCAAAAGCGGGGATGGAGTCGTCCTCTGAGCTTGCTCAATCTCGGCTCGCAAAAGCTCGTACTATCTGGTAGCTTTGGCGAATTCATGGACATTGTTGAAGTCCGTCCTTCTGATTTCTCGCCGGAATTCTGGGTGCAGGTTGCGGTACAGCCAGTTCAACTCCTGGTCTGGCGGAATTCCACCATGGCGGCGAATCATGGTCTGCAGGTCCGTGATGTAGGCTGTCATACTCTCTCTCAGGTTGTGTGTTCGCCTGCTGATGGCCACTTCCAGGTCAATTCGGTAGTTGACGGGGAAGAAGAAGTCCTGAAAGGCGGTGCAAAAGCCTTCCCATCTCGGCCAGCATGCCCGGTTGTTTCTGAACCAGAGGGCCGGCATCCCTTCCAGTAACTCGGGCATAGCTTGTAGGAGGCGGTCTGCGGTGATGCCTTGGGACTCTCGAATCTCCTCCAATCTCTGAGGAAGGCGGCGGGGTCGTTGGTCCCATTAAAGGTCACTCTCCAGTCCTTCACTCTCAATGGTGCCATCCCTACACTCGTGGTAGGCGGCAGGGGGGCGGCCTGTGCTCCTACTAGGGTTCCTGGGAGTACGTTGCTCATGATCGGACTTCCAGTGCTCGTTACTGTGATTGTGGGTAATACTGGCGGCGGTGTGGTTGTCGTGGTAACTCCTGTGGTCGTCGTGGGGAACGGAAACGGGTTGGTGACGGTCGGTGCGGGTGATGCTGCTCGTCCTTCTCGGAGAAACTTTATGATTCTCCTTCGCTTCTCGTCGACGGTGCCGGTTGGATCCAAGCGAAATCTAGCGAGCTCGGTGTCTAGCTCCTCTTTCCGTAGTTGATACACCCATCCGACGCGGGTGTCGTTGGGGTCACTTCCTGTACCTGGACTCAGCGGTAGTGGGCATCCGGCGGGGCCTGTGGTGGTCACTGGCACGGCAATGGGGCTTCCTAGTCCTGTCGGCATCTTAGGCGAATACTCGGAACTCGTACGTCTTACTTGTCTCACAGTCGAAACTCAACTTCTTCAGCTTGCACGTCTTACTTGGTTCACAGTCGACACTCAACTCTCTCAGCTTGCACGTCTTACTTGGTTCACAGTCGAAACTCAACTCCTTTGTCTAGTGCTCGTATCTTGGGCACCGTACCTCCTATTGACGAACGGATGGCGGGGAGCGCTTCTGCGCACTCGATAATTCGTTGAGGAGGTATCGCACGGACGTCTGGCTCTCTTCTGAGCCGAGTTTGACAACCTGTCAAAGATGACAGGTCGGTAGCCTTCAACGGATTTCGGTTCTATACACTCTGCGGAACTAGCTTCACGGATTTCCAACTGTCCTTGTCGTACGAGCCTGCTTTCTCTCTCTTCACCCACGTATCTCGTGAATGGTTAACCTGAAAAGGAAACGGATGACGGTAATCGGTTCTACACCCCCGGAAACCTACTAAACGAGGGGTCACTCGGCATATTGACTCTCTTTTGAGTCGAAGTTGACATCTGTCAAAAATGACAGGTCTCGGTATACTATAAAAACGGTCCCTGCTCGGGCGCCAATTTGTCAAGGGGTTTCTCCCCCTATTATCAAACTCTGGCGCTTTTTACTATTATCGGGTTTTCTCGGGCGCCACCTTTAGCTTTATAGTGGAAAAGGCCACTTTTGCTCCGGGCAGTCTCAGTGAAGAAAGACACTCCAGGGGTCAATATAGTCGTGACACTGTAACAGGGCCAGCAAGGCAGGCTTTAATTGCCTTCAACTGGGTTTCGAACCTGGGTGGCGACTGCGCACTAGATGTTAAAATTCTACTCAAAATAGTCAATGAAAGAATACTAAGAACAGGATAAACAGATATATTAAAAATAATGAAATACAGTGAGGGCGGCTGACGGCGACCTCAAGTTATCACAACAAATGAATACATGGCAAGCACTATATACAGAGAAAGCAAGGAGGGTGTTTTCAAGCAAGCGGGGTAAACTTAACAACCAAAAGCTCTGCGGTGGGGGGTGGGTATTGTACGGACTCATATGCAGAAATTACCAGCACAGCATTGAAATGAATATGTGCCTCTTACGATCATGCGCACATCGCATCTGCGGTACTTACAAACATTTCCTGATGTCTTTTACCTGATACAACATATTTACCAAACTCCGATCTCACTGCTTCGGCAAGGCCCGGGACGGTCGTGGACTGCTTCGGTCTTTGGCTCACACTCTGGATACTAGTCGGCCACGTGGCTGCTTCTGCTGGGCTGGGCAAGCTACTAATTCTTTGAAATATGTCGAAACGGAACTACGGCCGGCTTCTCCCTCTTTTCCGAATCCCTCCTGATCGACTTATATGCGCGCGCCGTTTTGTGGACTCTGTCGTTTGCGATACAATTATATCTTCACAGAATAATTACCCAGAATATCGGCCTCCCTTCCTTCGTGACGTCAACGGCTGCTCGGGCACAGTGTCATGTTCTCGGTGGCGACTGCTGTGACGTCAGCTCGGTGCGCGCGTCTCTGTCTAGACTCAACTATGCTGGGTGGCGATCGGACTGTTGGCTCGTACGTGAATGAATGCGATCCTTTGTGGAAACTTTTATTCTCGAGTTTTGCGTTCGATTCAAGTGCTTACTCCAGATTGGGGCGGGTGACGTACGATTGCTTTGTTTCAATCATTCGTTCTCCACAACCACGCTCGCGGTATTGGCGTGAGTTACGGAGGGTGTTTAGCCTATTTATCGTGTTAGGGGTGATTCACGGATTTATCACGAACCTGAATGGTATTTCTAGACCTATTATTACTTTCAAGCGGGGTTTAATTCCTTACAGGGAGCTTTTGGCTGATAAATATAGCGGAAAAATAGTAACTTCGTTACAATATGTTGAGAGAGCATTACAATTTCTCCTCGACTCGCTCCAGGAAGGGATATCGACGTCACGACACAGAGATAGGAGAGTAAGAGCTTACTGCTAATAAAGAGTATATATATATATATATATATACAGTATCAGAAAGTATTTATCTTGGGTATGGTGGTTTCATGAGAGCGTAAAGTTGAGAGAGCATTACAATTTCTCCTCGACTCGCTCCAGGAAGGGATATCGACGTCATGACACAGAGATAGGAGAGTCTGGGCGGTCAGCTCAGGACGTCAGTATCATACCAGCAGCAGTCGGGAGAATGTGTGCGCTGCAATGAAGAAGAATTATTGACGTCAGATAATTTGAATAAATTAAACTGAATCATTGATTCAATTTAATCTGTCGGATGACAGGTAGATCAAAATATCTTTGGTGCCGTGGTGGCCGCGAAAACAAAAGAAAATTCTTAAACATAAACAAAAGCAAATGATATTTCTGTAAGACAATAAAAACAAAAAACTTATTTCTAACAGAAAAACAATTATTTCTTGAATGGAGAGAAAAAAAATATTTACAAGAAAAGGCAAACTAAATTAAATATTTTGTGTACGGAATTATTTTATTAAATGTTCGAACAAACCACCATTTTGGGCCAAACAATAGCCGAATCTATTGTACAATTCTGTTCTGCTAGCCGCAAGGGTAACTGGTGTTACCTGAGCATACAACTGAATAATTTTTGCCCTCAGTTCATCTAAATTGGTGGCACCTTCGAACTCATGCCGATATACCTCCGATTTTAGCATGCCCCAGAAATAAAAATCGATAGGTACTACATCTGGTGATCGAGGTGGCCAGTTGATTGTACCTCGCGTACAAATAAACCGATCGGGAAATAATTGATTCAAAAATGTAAGCACCGTGCCTGCATTGTGGGCAGGACAACCATCTTGTTGAAACCACAAGTCGGTAAAGTAAATCGGAAGAGCGCGAACTGCAGGAATAATTTTATTTTGCAAAAGTTGCAAATATTTTGCTGCATTTAAATTCCCTTCAATAAAAAATGGGCCTATGACGTGATCGCCTAAAAGTCCCGTCCACACATTTAATTTGCTTGGGTACTGTGTCCTCACAGCAATACTCAAATGTTTATTTTTACGAGACCAATAACGTACTACGGATGGGTTGTGTTTTCGATGAATTGAGAAGGATGATTCATTGGTAAATAACACCTTTTTTAGAAAGTCATCATTTACATAAAATGCCCTATTGCATTTTTCGACCATCGTTTCACAAAACTCCATACGTCTGAAATGGTCTCCAGGCAAAAGTTCTTGTGTGGTCTTGACTTTGAAATAATGATGACCGTTTCTCTTCAAAATATTCCTTACAGTTCTTTCATTCAAATTCACTTTGTATGCGATCTGTCTACTCGAACAAGGTGTCGTTTCTGCCAATGCACACACTTGTGTTTCTCTTATTTCCCGTTCCTCGGTTATTTGTCTAGGATGCGGTGGTAGATTTGTGGGACAACATTTTTTGCAATGTGCTGCCTCACACCCAAAATTCTGAAATTTATTAATAATTTAAAGGACAGTCGCTTCCGTAGGTACAGGTCTATCTGCAAAAGCCACTATGAATAGATTTCTAGTATCTTATACAGAATTACCCCCAAAGTACCACTTAACGATCTGTACTTTCTCTGCGGTTCTGTAAATAGGCGGCCCGTTTCAAAAGGTAATAATTGTCACGGTCTTTTGTTTTCGCAACCACGGCTCGCCAAGAATAAGTCGAGTCCCTGTGTCGCATTGCCACGTGGTCAGTTAATGCGTCGGGTGGGGTAACAGGAGGGGCGCACGGCAGTGCATCTCTCTTGTTTATGTGGTATTATCATATCATTGCGTTCCTTGTTGCTCGTGTAGATTTCTATCTATACCCCAGATAAATTGTTTTTTCCGATACTGTATATGTGAAATGCAAAAATTATAGATTTGGTGTACAGAGGAGTTCAGTGCAAGCAGTGTGCGATCAAAAAAAATGAGCAAATCAGAACTCACTTTACCAACCGAAAATCTTCCAGTAGTATTAGAGCGATACTTTCCGGGAAATCGACGAAATATTCGGAAAAACTATCCAGTACTAAAGGAGAAACAAAACGTTCAAAGCAGAGTTCTGTTAGCTTGGAAAAGTGGAAACAAGCCTTAGAAATCGAAAAGAGGCGACAAGAATTAGAAAAAGAAAGTAGACGCATTCAATACGAATTGGAAGAAAAGAAACGGCAACTGGAAGATGACTTAAAAATGTTAAGAATGCAAGAACTTCAGTTTGCTGAAGAGGAGAATACCAATGAATCCAATTCTGAAGATTCCTGTGAAGCCTGTTAGATTCCAAGATTCCGTTATTGAAGAACATAACTCCATTGGAAATAAAGATATAAAATTACTATGTGAAACTATCTCCGATGTTCTAAAAACCTAATCCGATTCCACCAACCAAAAATAATCTTGGAGAAACAGATATGTTCCAAAGAAGAAAATTAATGGAGAAGAATTTTCCGTACTTTGACGGGAATCCGCAAGAATGGCCTTTATTCCACAAACAACTCACGAATTTGCGAAAACTTTGCGGTTATTCCAATGAAGATATGGTTTTGAAGCTCCAGAAACATCTTAAAGGTGAAGCTAAGTCATTGGTAGCCGGTATGTTATTAACTGCTGATAATTGGGTTCTTCCTGTTTAGACAATAAATGTTTTTTTTTTAATAACATTGATCTGGTGATAAAAACATCACAAACAAGATTTGGGCGACCTGAACTCGTCGATAATTTCGAAAGTGAGGTCCATTCCATTAGTCAAAGATAACAACTTAGAGAGACTGATTTATTACTCAGCAGAAGTTAATAATATGGTGTCCATAATGAAAACACTGGAATCCAAAGGACACCTCCAAAATCCGCAGTTAATAAAAGAACTCCTAATGAAACTTCCTGAAAGTTGTGACAAGAAAAAAACTTTGCTTCTCTTGTTTGGGAAAGAAACACCAAAAATACAAGTGTAGATACAGAAAGGCATGCGGCAGAAATGGTTGTAAATTACTTCACCATGAATGATTACATAAGGACCTACCTTCCGGACAAAATGAATACAACATCGGCGAAACATCAACAGGAAATGATTCAGAAATAACAACAGAATTTTATTGAGAACGATTCCTGTGAAGTTATATGGACCAAATGGACACTTGTCAGTTTTGGCATTATGCGATGAAGCTTCAACGGTGACACTTATAGACCAGGAGATAACAGATAAATTGGGATTAGTTGGAGTATCAGAGTCACTCTGCCTCCAATGGACAAACGAACAGCATGCAATACAGGAGGATTCGATGAGAATCAATTTGAATATCTCCAAAGTGAACGATGAAAGCAATATTTTCACCTTGAATGGAGTTCGCACTATCAGAAATTTATCGCTAGGCAATGGAAGTATTGATTGTCCACAATTACTGAGCCAGTTAAATCTGAATGCTGTATCAAGAACACGTAATCCTCCTTTGTTCAGAATTCCATTCCATACAACTAACTATGGAATGAACAGTCCTTTGACCAGATTGCAAAGAGACTACAATGATATACAAGATACGGTTGATCTATTTTCTCAAACACATGCAAACTAAGAAGACACTTCATTGTGTTTTGTAATCTACTATATATTTTGATCTCATTTTATTCTTTTTGTCCTGTCACATAACTTTGCGATGTTTTATTCTTAATTTTTAATATTAACTTTGTGATGTTTTTATTATCAATATTACCATTTTTAATATATATGTATTATAATAAGTATTGTATACAATTAGAGTTATCCGTTGAAATAAATAAATAAATAAATATTCACAACCAGCCAGTGGTCGCTGCGGGAAGAAACCTTGCATACCCTTTTTGCCAAAGCAGAGTCCATAGTGAATTGTAGACCACTTACCAAATTTTCTGCAGATCCATTGGATGGGGAAGCACTTACTCCAAACCATTTTTTAATGGGATATTCAAATTAATTCGACGATTCGGCACTACTACCAATAAATCTAGATGCAAATGAATTACGGAGGGATTGGAAAAAATCTTGTATGCTGGTAAATTCCTTCTGGGTTAGATGGGTAAAAGAATATCTACCCACATTGACAAAAAGATGTAAGTGGACGAAGGACAATCAACCTGGCAAAGTGGATGATGTGGTAGTATTGGTAGATGATCAGCACCCATGTATGAATGGAAACTGGGAAGAATAATCGCCTTACATCCAGGGCCAGACGGACGTATCAGGGTGGTTGACGTAAAAACGGCAAACTCAGAATATCGCCGCCCGATAACAAAGATATGTAAACTAGAACTAGAAGATTGATTTAACTCTTCTAGCGGGGGGAGAATGTTAGATATAGTTGATGTTAGATTATAATAAACAGATGCTTTACCTTGGAATTGTACCTATTGAAAAAAAAGAGTGTTGAAATAACATTGATTTGTCTGAAAAAGACTAAAAGGTTTCCGTTTTTATTGGCGAGAAATATCATCTGAAAGTTATTAAGAAAATAACATCGAGCTTTTATAAAGCTATCTGATTGTTGTTGAAATTAAAGAAATTGGTACAATTACTTAGATATGATTTTATGAATGCAATGTGATTTTCATCAAATGAGAATGATATCAACTTATTTAGGTTTTTATTTAAAATTTTTAGGTATGTAAATGGTATCAACCCTTTATTATTTCCTTTGTGATATATTCACTAAAATCACAAAGGTTTGTAGTGGTTGATTTTTTATTTACAAACCCATGTTGTTCCTCTAGGAGTTCTGCAGATAATTTTGTTTATGAATAATTTTTTCAAAGATTCTGTAGTTTATGTGATTGGTGTTATCAGATTTGTGAATGGCAATTATTTACCCAATTTTGAAATTCTCAGGAAATGTACTACTTTCCAATGATTTGTTGAACATATTTTTTAGCTTGAGGTCAGAATATGCGTTGTAGAGGTAAGCTGGTATTCCATCTATTCCTATTGCAGCTTTGGGTTTCAATGATTCAATTGCCTGTAGAACCTCAGATATATTAATGTTTTTAATCTTTACAATCATTAACCCTGATGATAGGTGCACTTTCACTGAACCGACTTGTATATGAAATGGAAGTGTTTTTGTATAGCATGTTTTAATGATTTTGTAAATAGTCTGGATTTTATTTAGATTTTTCACATTATTTTTTTTTTTTAATGTTTTGAATTAATTCTTCCGAGTACCAATGAGGATATTTGCTTTTGTAAATTCTTTTATGTAGAATACATTGACTCATAACATATTATAATCAGGCCCTGCGAGAGGGGGAATCGAGGAGATTTTTCACGGGGCCCTTAGTTATCTGGGGGGCCCGGTGCTTGACTATAGAATGATTTTCAAAAGATGTTTTTGAAAAACTAACAATATACATATATATATATATATATATATATTTCAAAATAATAAATCTATGTAATACTATAGTTTAAATTAATGCTTCCCAGAAGTCTTATTGTTGAATGCCACTTGAAAAAAAAAATACCTACTACAAATCAAATTTGAAGTGAAATCTTATTTTGAGCAGGGGGGCGCATTTCAGATCCTCCCCGGGCCCCGATTTTCTCTCTACGGCCCTGATTATAGCAATGATTAATGAATTTGTTTGGAATGTCGCCATTCATAATTTTTATCTAATCACACTGAGACAGCAAATGATTAAACTTAGTATAGTCGCCTTTTCTGAAGTCATAAATTATGAGGACTCCCATCTTCCGGTCTTGAAAGTTTTTTGCAATCAAACTTGAAGTTTGTCACTGAGTGGGTGATACTGATCAATACTCACCAAAAGTGACACAAAGAATGACACCGTTGCTTCTGTCAGGTTCGTTGATACCAGAGTATTGTTTGCATGATTTATTATATGATTCAAGGAGTAGAGATCATACCTGAATAAGATGTCTAATATTATTATTCTGGTATTGCCCAACTTCGAAATGATATGATACATTGAAATTACCAACACAAAATACATTATTAGAGTAAAGATCATTAAACTAGTTTCGAGAAAATCCAGCATTCTTTCATACACTGCGTAGTTTCTGTATACAGGGTGTTTCTTAATAACATACTAATATTAAGGCAGTTATGTCCTAAAGGTCTTAAACTTTGAACTACAGGGTTTCAATATTTTTTTTTACGATAACTTTGGTATGATTCTAGATATTTTTGTGAAACGTAGTACGCATCTTCTATGCATCAAAAGGTATTTTCCGCTTTGCAACATAATTTATTTTTTTGCCAGTGGCGTTAGTGCGGGATTTGCACTGAATAATTTCAAAGAGTAAAGTGATACGCCACTGCTTTTCCTCAAAGTAAAAATTATTTTTGGAATCATTATTCCTTTCTGAGCAAATCTGGTCTGTTGATTTTTTTTCGTTTGACGTACTGTTTTTGCATAAAAAATTAAATTCATTCATTTGCATCTCGCTAGACCACTTACGAGAAAAAACAATTTATGTAACTTTAATCAAAAATGTATATAAGAGAATAATTTTCAAACGGTGAAATTATGAAATTAAAGTAATCTAAATACATTTTGGAATTCTAACACAATATTACACTGAACGCACAAATAAATAAATTTAATCAGATGTTCAAAATGTGAACCTCCTGCAAATATGCATGCCTCTGCTCTTTTTCTCATGGACTCAAGTACTCTTTGGAAAATGCCGGGACTGTTTCTATTCGTTTCGCAAGAAACTATGGTGCGATTTCTCAACTGCCCTTCAGTATGAATTGGTGTGCTGTAAACCAATGTTTCAAGATGGCCCCACAGGAAATAATCTAAACTATTGAGGTCCGGGGCCTAGGTGGCCATACCGGTGGTCCTCCGCAACCTATTCAGCGTTTATTGTAATTTTGGTTTAAATATTCGCGCGCCAGAGCACTGAAGTGCATGTGGGTTTTCTTCAGCCCAAAAATGATTATTGTGAAAGTTTGGGATGGCGTTCTGAAAAATTTGGTGAATAAAATTTCAGTAAAAATTAAAGGATTAGATTTGCTCAGAAAGGAATGAGAATTTTAAAAATAATTTTTACTTTAAGAAAAAGCAGTGGCGTATCACTTTTCCTCTTTAAAATGATTCAGTGCAAATCCCGCACGAACGCCACGTAAGAATTAAAAATTATGTTCTTAAAATTTTAGCACCTTGTAGTTCAAAAGTTAAGACCTTTAGGACATATGTTCATATGATTTTTTTTTTCCCAAAATGGACCCAAGAATAACCTCCTTAAATATTATCACGTTATTAAGAAACACCCTGTATATAAACATGTGATAATAGTGGTGTTGTACAATTTACAGGTGACACATAGCCACTGGAAATCTATGTCGGTACTTTTTGATATTCTAATTACTTGATACTTTTACTTGACACAGCATAGTATGCCATCTCCTCTCTGTACTCCTCCCATTTCGTACATCACAGAGTTCATTATCATTTATTGAGGAATTGAGCCATGACTCGGATATGAATAGAGAGAGAGAGAGAATATGTTTATTGTTGCTAAGAGTTATCTCTTGTCAACAAACACAATGTTATACAGTAAGATTATCGATAATCAGTCAATTTACAAATTTTGTACAGCTTATTTTAAAATTATAACAGACATTAGCTTATAGTAAATAGTTGAGTTTTCACAATAACATTAATAAAATGTAATATAATACAATAAAAGAACATAAATAATATAGATTAAACAGATAATATAAAAAGATGGAAAGATTGGTATACTTAATAAACTAGGATCACAGTGTGTCATTAAAGTAATCTTGTAGATTATAATAGGCTTTATCACTCAATATGCTTTTTGTTTTTTTTTTAAATAGTTTTAGCGATGTTGTTCCTTTAATTTCTAGCGGGAGTTTATTGTACATCTTGATACCATTATATATAAGTGAGTTATGTGTCAAAGTTGAATTGGGTATTGGAAGCCTGAGTTGGTTAGCTTGACGGGTTGAATATGCAGTGTTTGTGACTTCATAATCAGCTCTGTTCTTGTGGATTATGGTCACTGTTTCCATTATATATATTGAAATGACTGTTAATATTCGATGCTCAAGAAAGAGGGGTTTACATGAATCTTGCCTCTTGGCCTTACAAAGATATCTGATGGCTCTTTTCTGTAAGACAAAGACTGACTGCATAAGTGTGTTACAGCAACCTCCCCAGAAGGCTATACCATACCGCAGTTGGGAATCTATCAAGGCGTAGTACACAGCCTTAGCATTGGGAAAACCTAGCTCTTTCACAACATTTCTTAGCGCGTAACATCCAGATGCTAATTTTTTATTGAGATGTCTCATCATCATAGTTGCTTGATGTTATGTTCTGATATATTCTTTCGCTTTTCATCTCACTCTACGTACATTTTGGTAAATAATCGAAAAATGTTTGATATGTACTGGAAAATATTCATCTGTATTCTCAATGAGGTCCCTTACCTCTGCTGAATGGTGACTAAAAAATTGCTTTCTTCTTCTTTCTTTTTCTTTGTGTGGTTGAAACTACAAAGCTTTGAAGAAATCCATAAAAGAATCATGGGGAACATATTGTTGAGACTGAACAGTCAAAATAATATTCTAAACCCTAAAATATACTTTTTAGAAAGGATAGCATTGCCAATTGCTTCTAGAAAATGTGTTTTCCAATTCTTCAGGTCTTCCTAATGGAAGGAAGCATGAAATAGATTTTGGTTGACAAAAAATTATAGGAGACCTAATGAATGCAATGCCACTCCTACATCGTAACACGTGATTTCTGGTGAGTACTCCATTTTGAATTTAGTAGTGAGGGACAAAAACAGCACCAAAAAAACGAACTTCTAGGTAAGGGGTACACAAATCAAAGATACTTTTCATTGGGATTAGTGAATGCAATTTCAAACCAAGAAGTCAATAAAATCAGTGGCTAACCAGAACCAGCGAAAACACAGAAAAATACATTGCAAAGAACCCCTCCTCAATCGGGACAAAAATATGCTGAAATTATAGTGAATAAAGAAATTGATTGAACTGACCCAGAAATCACCAGCAAGAGACTGAGATATAGTCCAGAAATGAACCCGATTTTGAAACGATCCATTTGAAATGGACAAAATGAATTTTTTCAATCAAATTGATGTTATTCACTTAGGTGTGATGAAAGAACAAATGACAATAAAGGATGGAACAAGTATTAAGGAAGCATAAATCCCAACTCGAAATTTAAGCACTCTCATTTACAAAAAAGAAAATACCACTTTGGAGTATGAAAAGCAAAGACTGAGGTATTTACAATATAATAAAAATGCAAACATAATAGCCAGGTCTGAGAAATTGTTGTAACGCTTTCCTGGAAAACTATCCACTTCCAGTGAAACGTACCTGCCTGACAACTCCTTTCTTTGAGGAGGAAAGAGCCGGGCCGTGGGTATTATTTTGTTTCTTCTTTTTGTGTTTTCAGGTGTTCAAACTCAAGCTATTTCCTTTTTTGGGCGCCAGTTGAATAATTTCAACGGGGAGGGGAAAATGGAATACAGAACAGTTCAGAATGGAAAATACCAATAATCATATAAAGTGTATTACAAAAATTGCATATAAGAACAATATAAAAAATGAATATTTTACACACGGGTATGAAATTTAGATTTGTATAATCTCGACTTACGATTCGGAAGGAATCGGTATAAATCAAAATATATTTATATATTTTGGTGCCCTACCTAGTGACTGGGCTGATAAATAAACGTACGAGCTACCACATAAAAAATACAAGGTACCCCTTGGAATTATCTAGAAACAGCTGTTTTTAGATCACACTGAGTTCTTAAGAATTAGTGAATTTACATAAAACATATACTTTCTGACAAATAGGTAACTTGGTAAAGGATAAAGCTGATATTTCCGGGTTTGGCCCCCTTTTCTTTCTTTCACGCTCTGAGGGAGAAAAATCAAACGTGTACTCACTGAGGGTCCCAGAATACTCTAGTATTGTACTTATCCCACTGCCGGGTGAGGTGTAATGCCGTTTTTTCTAATGATATGGTGTTTTCCTAGTGCTCTGCAGACAAACCACTTGCAGATTATTGAGGCTGCGGCTTCTGTGTTGAGGTACAGCTATTCCTCTATTTTGCACAAGACGGCCCTGGTTTCTCAAAATAGATCGTTGTAAAAAAAACAATTGCTCAGGTGGTGCCTTGTAAACGGCACGTAACGGGGTGGTACAAAAAACCTATGGAAATCATTGTCAGCTATCGCCAACTCAAAAAATATTACTGACCTTAGATGTTATGAGGTTTTTTTCGACAACAAAATCATCCCATATGGAACATACAACGATGCAAAGACGTCGTACCGTATTGCCGCTGTTTACCAGAATTTCTTTCGAACTCTCACGTTCATACGACACCCAAAACGACAAAAGGTTCTCGAGCGAAGTCGATAGCTTTTTTTCTTTGCCTCGAGACCGGCTAGAAACGGAATTTCCAATGCCATGGCCAACGGTGTACAGGGTGGCGCAAATAAACCGTTACACACCCCCTCTTGGTCATAAAAAAAAAAGAAAAAAGAAAAAAAACAACAACAGCAACAAATTGTTTTGCTCAATCACTCACATCTTTCACTGGCCGCCATTCACGCCTCACGCATTCATACCATAGCATCACAACCGTCACTGATCCTCATCTTCGGATCCTCAATAACGTTTCAAATCCTTCATATGGTATTTTCCAACATTTTTACCATCCTTATCAACAAGCTGATAAACCAATGGTGATATCACCCTATGAACGGTACAAAGAATATAGGCTGGAGCCAACTTTGCGGCAAACCCTTCTGCAGCATTACTCAAAACATGGTTTTTCTTCCAAACCTTATCTCCTATCTGATAATTTTCTCCAGGGCGTTTCCTCAGATTGTATTGACGTGAATTTTTGACGTATGCCTCAGACAAACGACTTCTAACATCCAAATAAAGATCTGAGAGCTTGTCAATTTCTTCGCCATATTTACTCCTATCTTCTTCAAAGGATATATCTCCAGGAGGTTGAATTTTTCCATAAAAGCTGCCCTTGGATGGGACATACCGTCCAAAATTCAGAAAGCTAGGTGAGTACCCAGTCACCTCGTGCACCGCCGTTCTAATTGCAAACGCAATCTTGTGAACTTCCCGGTCCCACGATCGATGATCGTTATCTTTCAGATAAGATCAAATAGCAGCACCTACAACCCTATTCACCCGTTCAACTGCATTGACCTGGGGGTGATATTTACAGTTGTAAAATATTTTTACTTCATATCTTTCTGCCAAGCGCTTAAACACATGTCCAGTGAACTGGACACCATTATCACAGGCCAGAATTTGAGGAGCCCCGTATATGAGAAACACCTGGTCCTCCAAGAACTTCTCTATCAGCGGGCAGTCGCCTTCTTCAAGGGTGGAGTAAACTGTATTTAGTGAAGTAATCGGACACCATTAACAGATACGAAAAGCCATCCTTTGATCTTGAAGTGGACCTAGGATATCAACGGACACATATTGCCATGGAAAATTTACCTTCTTAGGTTGTCCCATCAACCCGGGTCTCGCAGAGTTTTCCACCTTCTGTGCTGCACAAACGTTGCACTTTCGCACATACTTCTTTACTTCCTGAAGCATTCTGGGAAATAGTATAGTTCTCTGAGACGGTTAAGGGTCTTGAATACTCCTAAATGAGCCGATTGGGGTCATCATGACAACTCTTAAAACTTCCGAGCGTTTCTTTTCGGCACGATCACCTTCCATTCTGGGAAATTAGATCGAAAACCATAACTGAGGGAACGTGTTTATACAAAATACCACCATCAATCTTCCAGTCAGGAAATTTATCTGGTGATTTATTGACCTGATCTAACATTTTAGGTACCAATTATCATGCTGGTAATCCGATCTAGCTACTTCGATTACATTCACCTCTAGGGAGCTCTCGACAGCGATCTGGGACGACGTTGAGCGAACCTTTTCGGTGTTCGATTTCCATATCGAACTGTTGTTTGACCGCCCATCGGGCTAGTCGCCAGATGGGTCTTTGAGCGGTTGAGCCATAGCAAGCTGTAGTGGTCAGTAATAACCTTGAATTTGACACCTTCCACATACGAGCGGAATTTCTCAACTCCGAATAATACAGCCATACATTCCTTTTCTGTCACTGTATATTTCCTCTCGGAAGATGTTAGGGTCCTACTTGCATACGCTAATCACTACTTCCTGTTCACTTCCATTCATCTGCGGAGTACACATCCAACACCCACATCTGATGCATCACATTGGATCGTAAACAGCTTAGAAAAAGTCGGGAGTAGCTAGAATAGGGCTGAAACTAATGATTCTTTCAATTTGTTGAATGCAATATCAGCCTCTTCGGTCCATTCCAGCTTCTGAGACTTACGCCCACCTTTCGTAGAGCCGCATGGGGCTGTTAACGTTGAATAAAATGACACGAACCGTCTATACCACCCACATAAACCTAGAAACCTTTTCAGCTCGGTCACATTATTCGGGCGAGGATAGTTGACCATCGCCGTTACCTTCTGAGGATCGGTCCTCAGGCCTTCTGAATCCACTAAGAAGCCCAGATATCTCAGTGACGACCTACAAAACTCACACTTATCTATATTAATTGTCAAATTCGCTGATCTCAAACGGTTGTGAACCTCTGACAACACCTTGATGTGCTCCTCGAAGCTAGGGGTTGCGATGATAATATCATCGAGATAAACGAACACAAACAGTTCTAGGCTGTATCCGAGCACCTTCTCCATCAGCCTTTGCTGCCCTTGCGCTGCATTACTGAGGCCGAATGGCATGACCGTGAATTCGAAAAGACCTCTTGATGGAATAACAAAAGCGGTTTTTTCACAAGATTTTTCTTCAAGGGGTACCTGCCAGAAGGCGGCCTTCAAATCTATGCTTGATAGATACCTAGCACCTGTGAGCTTATTCAGGATGTGGTCCACGTGAGAAAGAGGGTAGGCATCCCTTTTCGTGAGGTTGTTCAACCTTCTTCCGTCAAAGCAAAATCGCATTTCTCCATTTTGTTTCTTCACAAGTAGGACCGGAGATGCCCAAGGGCTTGAAGATTCACGAACTATACCCAAAGCTAACATCTTATCAAGTTCCTTACCAAGAATATCCAGCATATAAGGAGACATATTGTGATGACGCTGTTTCACTGGCTCGGCATCACCAGTATCAATTCTGTGCTCCATCAAGTTGGTTCTTCCTAACCTCGTACCTGACACCCAAGATAACTGCTTGAACCTGTCAACAACATCATCCAGTGCGACCTGCTGTTGTTCATCCAGTTGAGCTCGTGACTGAACGACATCTGCTGGATGGAATTCGCACACATCCGGGCAACCATGCACACAATCCAATAGTATACCATTCTCGTCCACGAAATACGCATCATTAACATAATCTATCACAACTCCAAACATCGTACAGAAGTCGCTACCTAAAATGAGGCTATGAGAGAGAGATGGTACAATGAGGACCTTCAATATTTTCAACATGTGTCCTACTTGAACAGGTAACATCACGAACCCAGTTATTTCCTGCGAAGTCCCATCGGCAGTACTGATGCTTAATTCATCACTAGCTTGCGCAGATAGACAAAACATATCGATTAAGTATAGTCCCTTCGACCTATCACGGAATGACTAGCCTGTATCTAGTAGCGCAGTGAATTCAGTACCGAAAGTTGATACCTTAATATATGGTCTGTTATCCGCCTTTTTACGATCAACATGTTTGAGTGCAGTACTGTCTTATTACTCGACTGTGCGGAATGTTCCTTAATGATATTCACTGTTCGTCTATTTGATCGGCTTGCCAAATAAAAATTTTTGACGAGGTGCTTCCATGCGTTCCACTCCGTTGGAGAAAACCTGGACTCTTTGTCCTCAGCCGGGGCTCCCGTTGTTATAGTCGACACACCACCGGACCTGTAGGCTTTTGGAACAATGGAGGGACGTCGGCCTACCTCGAAGCTCCTCCTACTCCATTTTTTGAACAATCCGGACAGTTGGGCTTGATCACTCCATCCTTTCCACAACCATAACATACAGGACGTTTCTTCTTGAGCCTGACTGCTGGACACTCACGTTTTATATGCCCAAGCTGCTTACACCCATAGCAACGCAGAGACATAACTGAGATTCTCGAACGTCCTGGACCACGAGTGCCAACATCTACTGGATAATTTTGACACTCGAGGTCAGGTTCCATTGCAGCGGCATGCCTTCTTGCCGTCCGTACGTGTCCGTCTCTTCTTATGACGTTAGCGTTCTCCAAGCTTCGACACACTTCACCAAGCTGCTCAGTGGAGCCTATAGTCTGCAGAGCTAGGTGCATGTGATAATCGGGCAGCAGGTTCTCCCTGATTATTTCTAACTTTTCCTCTTTGGGGACATCTTTTATCACAATCACCGCACCTATACACAGCAACAGCTATCATTCATAAGCAAAAACTGATTCGAAGATCAAATCCGAATTATTTCGAATATTTGTGCCACCCTGTTAATCAACAGAAATGCAAAACTCAAAGAAGTATACATTTGCACCATCAAATCAACATCATTATCAAAGTCATGTGCCACCCCGTACATATGGCGCTAACCTGGCTTTCTAATCTGAATTATATTTTCCAAAAAAATTCTATACCTTCTCTGGATACAAAAAACGAAAAAACTGTACCGCAAATTGACCAGAACCGCTGAGACGGCACAAAAACTAACGATGTTTTTCAATAAACGCCCAAAGCGATAAAAATTATTCCTGCAATTCAAATGGGAGATTAAATTAATTGTTTTGCAATCGGTGTCAGCATTCAAAACGAATTCAAAGAAAAAACGCGATTCCTATGCTGTTCTGTCTTCCAAGGAAATGGGGAGGTTTGAGGGTGAAATAAATTGCTTAATTATGTATTCTATTCGAAAGATATTTTTTCGAAACGCCCTGACGTTGAGGCGCCAATTTTGTAACGCTTTCCTGGAAAACTATCCACTTCCAGTGAAACGTACCTGCCTGACAACTCCTTTCTTTGAGGAGGAAAGAGCCGGGCCGTGGGTATTATTTTGTTTCTTCTTTTTGTGTTTTCAGGTGTTCAAACTCAAGCTATTTCCTTTTTTGGGCGCCAGTTGAATAATTTCAACGGGGAGGGGAAAATGGAATACAGAACAGTTCAGAATGGAAAATACCAATAATCATATAAAGTGTATTACAAAAATTGCATATAAGAACAATATAAAAAATGAATATTTTACACACGGGTATGAAATTTAGATTTGTATAATCTCGACTTACGACTCGGAAGGAATCGGTATAAATCAAAATATATTTATATATTTTGGTGCCCTACCTAGTGACTGGGCTGATAAATAAACGTACGAGCTACCACATAAAAAATACAAGGTACCCCTTGGAATTATCTAGAAACAGCTGTTTTTAGATCACACTGAGTTCTTAAGAATTAGTGAATTTACATAAAACATATACTTTCTGACAAATAGGTAACTTGGTAAAGGATAAAGCTGATATTTCCGGGTTTGGTCCCCTTTTCTTTCTTTCACGCTCTGAGGGAGAAAAATCAAACGTGTACTCACTGAGGGTCCCAGAATACTCTAGTATTGTACTTATCCCACTGCCGGGTGAGGTGTAATGCCGTTTTTTCTAATGATATGGTGTTTTCCTAGTGCTCTGCCGACAAACCACTTGCAGATTATTGAGGCTGCGGCTTCTGTGTTGAGGTACAGCTATTCCTCTATTTTGCACAAGACGGCCCTGGTTTCTCAAAATAGATCGTTGTAAAAAAACAATTGCTCAGGTGGTGCCTTGTAAACGGCACGTAACGGGGTGGTACAAAAAACCTATGGAAATCATTGTCAGCTATCGCCAACTCAAAAAATGTTGATATTACTGACCTTAGATGTTATGAGGTTTTTTCGACAACAAAATCATCCCATATGGAACATACAACGATGCAAAGACGTCGTACCGTATTGCCGCTGTTTACCAGAATTTCTTTCGAACTCTCACGTTCATACGACACCCAAAACGACAAAAGGTTCTCGAGCGAAGTCGATAGCTTTTTTTCTTTGCCTCGAGACCGGCTAGAAACGGAATTTCCAATGCCATGGCCAACGGTGTACAGGGTGGCGCAAATAAACCGTTACACAGTATCTAACGACGAATCACAAGAATTCGGTTCTAAGAAAACATACTCTAAGATGACGGAAAAACCCAAAAACTTCAACCATTAGAAATGTCTATAACAAGAATTCAGTTCTAAGAAAACATACTCTAAAATGACTGAAAAACCCAAAAACTTCAACCATTAGAAATGTCTATCCTATACCATGTCTATAAGTATACCATAGAGAGTGCCGACAACAGTGAAAAAACAAAAATGACAATATAAATCATTCAGTTAAAGCATTGAAAAAGATGAAAGAAGAAATATCCTTGAGGAATATTAAACAAATAAAAAGTGGAGCAATTTTAATTGAAAGTCACCAAGCTAACCAACAGCAAACACTTATGAATAATGCAATTGGGAATTCAAAATTAGATGCCAGCGCCAGAGTGGCGAAAATTCAAACCAGACATACGTACATTGTTTGTGTTCTCAGAGAATTATACACTTGTTTGGAGTTTTTCTTAAAATATTTCCATTTGGTATTATTTTCCAGTTTTTTTGTGTAGTGTTATTCATTTCAAGACTCTAGTGAAGTGGTGTATTTAAATTTAAGACAATATATTTGCGAAAACTCACTTTGAAGGAGACAAAGTTGTTCTAATTTGCTTGCAAAAAAAATTTTTTCGAAGTTTCTGGACAGCTTAGTGAAGTCATCGGGAATTATTGTTATGAATTATTTTGAAGAAATGTTACACATTATTTGTGAATGTTCAAATTGAAAATAAAACTAACAAAAACATTTTTTTTATTTATCTAAAACAAACAAGATGGTGTGAAAATGTGTCCTTATCACCTAGATATACATATATAGTCACTCTTTTTCCATACTGTATGAATAATCTTCGGTATGTTGAATAATATCTCTTTTTTCTCTTCTTAACTCTCTTTTTTTCTTCTCAACTTCTTTGAAGGATCTCTTTTTAACTTTTTTTCTTGGCCACACACGATACAGGAACATTTTGGAAAGGAACTGTATTCTTCTTCGAGATCCTAGATTAGTCTGCACCAGTACGTTACATTCATTTTCTCACGGAAAATGATAAAAACTTATTCCAGTACAACAGTATCGTTTTGCTTAAGATTCACATTGAGGTACACAACAATGATGATTTGAACTAGAATCACTCATTTTTTCACTCGAGGACGTACAAAGGTCAACAGAATATTCACCAGGTAAACCAGAATTTCATTGAATGTCAACAATCACAAGAGATTCAACAAGTATTAAGTGTATAATGGCTAAAATCATATAAACATTAATGTTTCGAAAAGAAAACAATGTGTCCTTATCACCTAGATATACATATATAGTCACTCTTTCCATACTGTATGAATAATTTTCGGTATGTTGAATAATATATCTTTTTTCTCTTCTTAACTCTCTTTTCTTTTCTCTAAACTCTCTTTGTAGGTTCTTTTTCACTTTTTTTCTTGGCCACAGGAAGATTTTGGGAAGGAACTGTATCCTTCTTCAAGAGCCCATCATCGTCTGTCTATAGACTCGCTCAATCCTAGATTAGTCTACGTTACGTTCATTTTCTCACGAAAATGATGAAAACTTATTCCAATACAACGGTATTGTTTTGCCAAGAGTCATATTGAGGTACACAACAATAATAATGATTTAAACTTGAATCATTCATTTTTTCACTCGCAGACGTACAATAATCAACAGAACATTCACCAGGTAAACAAGAATTTCATTAAATGTCAACAAACACAAGAGATTTGACAAGTTTTAGGTATACAATGGCTAAAATCATATAAACATTAATGTTTCGAAAAGTAAAAACAATGTACTTATGAATAGTTTCAAAAATCGACACCAGAGGGAGTATCTGTTATTTTGAATACCCAATAGAAATCAATACACTTAGTAGTGATCCAATGTTCAGGTTTATGGGTATCAAAATGGGATACACTAATGGAGAATGTATTAATGAAATTATAAGAAATGATAGTGATGTTGAAGAACTTGGAAGTATCGAAGGAATAGAATAGAATTTATTGGTGTTTTTGAATATTTCTTTCATTACACACGTCAAGAAGTTTGGAACATGTCCGTAGTTAAAATAACATATTAAAGGATTATTGTGAACATAACAAATAAAAAATAAAACATATATACATACACAGCAAATTATGGTTTACACAACAGATTATCGTTTAACATATGTTTGAGTAAGGTGTAAAATATCTTCCTATGGTAATATTGTGAACATAACAACATGTACATACACACATAACAAATTATGTTTGAAATGAGTGTGAGGTAGAAAGATGGGTGTTTTCATTTATCGTGGTGTTTACGGAATATTATATTCTGTTAGATCACTTGACAAAAATTCATCTACCGAGTAAAAGCTATGTTCCAATAGGAGGTGTTTGATGGCTTGTTTGAATTCATGGTAGCTGAGTTTTTTTAACGATTCAGGCATTTATTGTAATATTAAATTATTGAATTTTTAATGATGTATTGAGACGAAGTCTGGGATTGATGAGCTGAGAGCTAGTTCTGGTGGGATATTTATGCAGATCTTCGTGTTTGGTATGGCAATGAATATGTTTATGTATTTCAATCAAACAGAAATATACATAAAGTGCAGGAAGTGTTGGAATTTCTAATATCCTGAATAAGGGTTTGCAAGAGTCTCTGTAATCTGCTTTGGCAATAACCCGGACTGCTTTCTTTTGCTGAATGAAGGCACGATTTGCATGGATAGAGTTACCCCATAAAATTACGCCATAACTTAAGTGAGAGTGAAATAGAGAAAAGTATGACATTCTCAGGACTTCTTCATCCACAGTGTTTCGCAGCCGTCTAAGGACGAAGATTTGACTTGACAACTTTTTGCAAAGTAAACCAATGTGTTCATCCCATTTTAGTTTGCTGTCTGGGGTGATGCCCAACAGCTTAACTGGTACGTCTGAGGCAAAGTGGGTGGTGGAAGAAAATGTGATTGATTGAGTTTTTGTGTCGTTTTGAATCAGGTTGTTAGGGGTGAGCCACTCACTGATTTTGTTAGATGCTTCGACGTCCTTCTGGTGAAGTTCTGTCGGGTTCAAGGCGG
Source organism: Gonioctena quinquepunctata (assembly GCA_018342105.1). Lineage (NCBI taxonomy): Eukaryota > Metazoa > Arthropoda > Insecta > Coleoptera > Chrysomelidae > Gonioctena > Gonioctena quinquepunctata. Next base: position 101,945 of record JAFIRS010001761.1, on the reverse strand, counting down.
AATTGTAGAAAGTAATGTCATCAGCAAACAAGATACACTCTACTGGTTTGATGTGGTAGAATATGTCATTTACAAATATTATGAACAGGAGTGGCCCAAGGACTGATCCTTGGGGCACTCCTGATGATATCGGTTTACACTCTGATGTCTTGTTGTTGTATGTTACGTATTGAGTTCTCCCACATATATATGACTCGAAAATAGAGTAAGGTTTCCCTCTTATGCCATATAGTTCAAGCTTGTCAAGTAAGCCTCGATGTGGGACGCAGTCGAAGGCCTTGCTCAGGTCACATAAGGTTACTGCAGTAGGTTGTCCATTTTCAAAGCCCTCGACTATGTCCGTCACCAGTTTACAAACTGCTTATTTTGTGGAGCGGTTTTTCCTGAATCCAAATTGTTGGTCGTTTATAAAATTATTATATTCAAAGTACGAGGACAATCTCGTTTTAATGATGACTTCAAAAATATTACCAATAATTGGGATTATCGAGATCGGACGGTGATTTTCTAGTAGGTCAATATTGCCTTTTTTAAAGATCGGTATTAATTTGATTTTCTTTAAAAACATCTGGAAAAACCCCCTCACAAAAGCATAAATTGAATAACTCTGTGAGTGGGTCAGCAAGTATATCTTTTATGTTCTCAATAATTGAACTGTTCATATTATGAAAGTCATAGCAGTTGGTGTTTTTTAGGGAGTTTATGGCGTTAATTACCTCGTCTTTGCAGACGGGAAAAAAGAAAAATGAATTTTAATTGCTTGGTAGTGTTTTTAGGAAAGAATTTGCTTCTTTATCAGTAGCCGTCAGGCGATCGGTTATCAAATCGGCTGCAGATGAAGAAGTAATCGATGAATTGGTCCGGTGTTAATTCACATTCGGAAAAATTTGATTTTGAGTCTTTGTTACGTTCAAAATTTATCAGTTTCCATGCATCTCTGCATCTGTTCTCAGAGTTTTGAATGTAGTTAGTGTACGCTATTTTTTTGGACTCATTTAGAGCAGTGATATATTCACGTTTGTACATTTTGTATATGTTTTTGTTCATGTCACTATTAGAGGCATCACTGATAATTTTTAATGATTGGTATTTCTCATTTCTTTTAAACCAAGGAAAAAGGAAAACCAAGAGACCATGTAGAAATCCTACTAAAGAAAACTGGATACTCCAAGCAACCCCCCCCCCTAGAAACTGCTAAATGGCTTCCTAAAAAAAAATTAATTATGAACTCGTCTAGGTATTAACCCAGGGGCTTATAAAATATAGCAATGTTTTAAATGCGGTGGTTTTGGTCATATTTCAAAATTTTCAAAAGAAAGGAGGCTTGACATTGTTACCACACTGTCAGAAAATGAAACGCTTTAAGCTTGTCAGTACACATGTGTAACATTCTTTAATAACTTGCCCAACCAGATGAATGCCATAAAATGTGAAAAACTTTATTTCAAATGACTCTTGTAGTAATGTTAATGACATTATGAACTGATATAAATCAGTATTCGATGGAAAGACTATACAAAATTACATTGATGGATTACCTATGGTCAGTGTGAAGAATTATTTGACTTAACTTAGCTGCACAATAATTTAGTTTTTGGTGTAACAAGGAAGAACCCAACAGAAACGCTGGTGGACGCACGGAAGGATGCAGTGGGTGGAAAGACAAGAGAGACGAGGCTCTTGCCCATAATGCACGCTTGCATGCAGTTTTTAACCTTGTTATTTCTGGAATAAAAACAACTACAAGATGTTTTTCTCGTTCGATGTTTCGAAATGCATACAATTTGAACATATTTTCAGGATTGTATATTATGAATAATTTTGTATGTAATGAAGAAGATTGTTGAGAACTTTTGAATTTTCAGTTTTCATGAATACTGTAAAAGTGAAGCAACGACCGTAAATATCCTTCGTTATTGGGTACACCAAAATTGGGAAAGTTAGCATGAGTACAAACAAGCATAAAGCCATTTTGTGCATAGCCCAGGTCAACCAATTAAATTCAATTTGAAGTTGTTTTGGAGTTTTTTGGTAATATATTGCAAAATGTGCATTTTTAGGGTAAAAAACGAATATGGAATTTGTTCCCAGCGCAATATTTTTGTGATCAAATCCAAAATTTATTACTTCAGGTGCCATTGATACGACCATCAAGGACCTATTCAACATTTCAGTGGACATTGAGAGCATTCAACATAACCGAAAAGGAATTTTCACTTCCTTAGGTTATAGCTTGTTTTCAAAAAAAATACTATTATGTCATAATGTATTTAGAAAGAAACACTACTGATTGTGACAGTATTGAATTCTTCAATATTAAAGAAAGGAATCGTGGAGTAAAAAGGCCTCCAAGATCTAGTACCGAAATATATGAAGAACATTATAGGGAAGTTGAACCTTGTTAGAATATAATAATAATTCTATGGTAATAATAATATAATACTATAATGTTCCAGGAATAGAAAAGTCAAATTATGAAATAGGAGTAATAGTTCATTGTCATCAAAATTCACCTGCATTGGGCATTGTCAATTGTGTGCTTTTTCAATTTCAACCAAGTAGATAATGTTACATATACACAGGGCCATGGAGAGAAAATTTGGACCCGCGGGTAGTAACTTAAGGGCCCCCCTCATATGCATGTGTGTGTAAAATAATGCAAACACCAAACAAAAAAATTAATTAGATATTCGAAGTATGTATGAACCAAACTGTTTCGACTAATTATTAAAAAAATTTGTCACATACATATAAGTTTATTACATGCAAAGTTCTTTTTCTTTTACATTCCACTGATAATTTAGCAGTATGCTTTCCTTGATGTCCTCTTCTCGTTGGGCTTGGAGATCGTAGACTTAGCGTTTTCTAACTGTTGCTACTTGAATATTATTTCAGCCAATGATCTGCTTCTACAGAATTCAATTAACCACAATATCTCTTTTGGAACTGATATATTAAAAAAATAATTATGAAATAGATGAGCTCTTTTATGATTTAAAAAATGCCAATTACACAGGTTTGAAGGAATTCTTGCCAGTATAAACTGGGAAAGCTTGCTAGAATATTAATCAGTTACCAGTTTTTATATTTTGTATACTATGATTGATGTATTGATTTGTTGAAAATATAAACAGGATGTTCATAAAATCAGATGTGGAATCATCTGCGACTGAAAGATAAACTTTAGTCACTATCTTCCATCGTCAAGATAACCTCTTGTGGGGTATTCATGTTGAAAAAGGAAACATTCTCAATTGAATATTGATAGAAAGATTTTTCTGTGAATTGAAAAATCCACGATTAAAATGAAGTTATTTTTGTGAATGTCTAACAGAAAACAACTACTTCCCCGGCTAAAGCCACGCTGGACATTGAACTACATCTGATAGATATTCTGAAGAGACCCTAACTCAAAAGAAAAAATCTGAAATTGAAAATTTGCATTTTCATTCAGATAGTTATTTGATTTTCTATTCCAGTCTTGATTAAGAACTCATAAAGATGAATGAGGCAAAGAAGAATGTTTTCCAAAAGAGAGTACTCACCAGAAATCATTCGTAACATTGACGCAGGAGAGACATCGCATTCACTAGGTCTTCAATACATTTTTGTCGACGAAAATCTATTTCACGCTTCCATGATCATCAGGAAGACCGGAAGAAATGGGAAACACATTTTCAAGAAGCAATCTCACTTTGCAAAGATGGAAAAAGTTAGAATCATTTCTTTTGGAGAGACACTTTGAAATTAGTGTTTTCTGACATTAAAACCTGTCATGGGGTATGATAGATTGATTTGTTGAAAATATAAACAGGATGTTCATAAAATCAGATGTGGAATCATCTGCGACTGAAAGATAAACTTTAGTCACTATCTTCCATCGTCAAGAGAATGTTTCCCTTTTCAACATGATTGATGTCTTATATAACCGTTTACTTTTTTATACAAGTTTATAGAATGTATATATCTTTTGGTCAAAAGCAGTTAATATAAAACTGATCAATATCAGTATATTAACAGAAAGAATTGAGTTCCTCACGAGATTTTTTTTTAATGGAACTCCAATATTCTTATCATTTTGAATATTTCTTTGAAATTGTGTGTTTTTTATTTCAAAAACATACCCTGAAATGTAAAAGTTTACTTTATGTAGAATCACCATTGGCTAAGTGACGTAATAGGAAGCAAAAGCCAAAAAAAGAGAGCTATCAGCAATGAAATTTGTTTCGTAGGATCATTGTCAATAAAAACAAAATGTACCACCAATATTGTTACGAATATCCTAGGCCACTGACTGACGTAAAAGGTTCCAGAAGGTGCCGAAAGATGGCCCGACAGAAGCAAAACATCTTGAATAGTTCGAGCAACAGCCGCAGCGAACTTACTAGTGGCTTCCCCCAGATGTCTAACTACTAGATAATCTATATGTCATTAGTGATGTCAGTTTTTCAAGTCAGCCCAGAGCAAACTATGGAGCAAATAGTAAACTTTAAAAAAAATTGGCCAAACAGACCTAGACCCAATTACATGACAGTGTGCGCAATATTTATGCTAAAAGTGTTGATAATTGTATGATACATGGTCTGGGAGGGGCAAGTGCAGAGCAAATGTATAGCAGATAAACCGTGACCCGCCGCCAGACCTGTACTGTTATCAAATAAGATACAATTGGGCAAAAGGCTCAAGGGTCATCGGAAATCACTGCCAGAAGAGCCTGCGGATGGAGTTTTTAGTCGGTATATCTGAGGCAAAATGACTTCATAAAAAAATTTATAATGATATGCATACATATATTGATATTTGCACAACATTGGAAGAAACAGACTACTCTTGTTTCACAAATAAAAAATTCTTGATTTTGTACTTGAATATATATAAAGACATTGAATATAGGTCTACTTTCTGGCAAACTTGATTGAAGTCATAGCACCTTGCAAATAGTGGAATTTACATATGTTGGTTCTTGGTATAGGTAAGTAAAAACATTGTTCATTTCTACTACTGATTCTTGGAACAAGAAAATTTAATTGGAAAAGTTGCTTTGGTGAATCGATCAGATTATTCATAAGTTCATACATACAGTGCAGTCCATAGGTATGGAATAAATTAATTTTTAACATTATTATGTATTTGTTTAAAAAAACTGAAACAGGTCGATTTCTATTGTCAATTTTACAATTTACAGTATGAAAATATTACCCCCTTCTTACACCCCCTCTGAATTATGAGCACCCCGTCGAAAATTTTAAATGAGAAGGGTCGTGTGGCACCTTGTTCGAAAGGGATTTTTATTCTCTGTTCAGCAATATTAAGTTTTTCAAATTTGGTGCAATCATAACTAAGAAAATTTATTTTAAAAATGTAAAATTTCAATACTTTACGTAGAATGAAAGAAATAATGTCACATAATGTTTAGGAAGTAAATTTATTTTACAACTAAATTAAATGTTCAAAATGACCACCATTCACTTCTTGGCAATAAGCATGTCGATCTTGCAATTCTCGTACAACATTTTGTAGGTCCTCAGGGGTTATATTGTTAATTTCTTCCGTTATCCTAACTTTTAAATCTGCAATATTGTCTGGTCTATTGAAATATACTTTTGATTCCCTTAAGAAATAATCAGGTATTTTCTTATCTGTTTTTCTAAACGTCAGGAAAAAGTCGTTCAATATACCAACAAATTATTCACAAAACCCTCATAAATAATGTAATTTCAATCTAGTAGACTACTGTTATTTTGATATTTATAAGTTGCTGACACACGTCAGTGTATTGAAAAATATTTATGTATGTATTTGATTTAACTATGGCTCATTTATGCGAAACTCAAAGAATAGACATTTTGATTATGATTGGCTGCAGTAATAAAACGAGAACTCAAAAGGAAGTTTGTGAAATGTTTAATAATAAATACCCTGGTCAACACGTCTCACAGTCAACAGTTAGCAAAATAGAAACAAAATTTCGTGAAACTGGACATGTAAAAACTATTCAAAAACCAGGTCGAAATGTTAAATTGGATGAGGAAAAAAGTTAGATGTACTGTTAGCGATTGGGGAAAATCCGCATATGACAAGTAGACAACTTGCCCCCGACAATGATGTAAGTAACTCATCGATAATGAGAGCTTTACATAAAGAAAAATACCATCCTTATAAAGTTCAGTTGGTTCAGGAGTTAAATGAGAATGATCCTGATAGAAGGCAACAATTCTGTGAACTGATGATAGAGACAGAATGGAAGTAGATTTGCAGTTCATAAACAAAATTGTTTTTCTCTGATGAAGCTACTTTTCATTCAAATGAAACGGTTAATAGACAAAACTGTACATATCCTAAAAAAGTGAACTTTTGGGCTGGTATCATTAACAAAAAAATAATTGGCCCTTATTTTTTTGAAGGCACAGTTAATTGTGAGGTTTATCTAGATTTATTGATGAACTTTTTACAGCCTACATTAAAAATACTTTTTCCTGATGTTAATGATCCAAATGCAATAGATAGATCAATTTGGTACCAACAAGGCAGAGCTCCACCGCATTACAAACGTATTGTTAGAGATTATTTGAACGAAGTTTTTCCCAATAGGTGGATTGGAAGAAGTGGAAAGATTGAATGGCCGCCTAGATCCCCCGAATTGACTCCTCTCGATTACTTCTTATGGGGTTATTTAAAATCAAAAGTATATTTCAATTGACCAGACAATATTGCAGATTGAAAAGTTAGGATAACGGAAGAAATTAACATAACCCCTGAGGTCCTACAAAATGTTGTACGAGAATTCCAAGATCGACTTGTTTATTGCCAAGAAGTGAATGGTGGTCATTTAATTTAATTGTAAAATAAATTGAAAAATAATTCCTAAACATTATGTGGCATTAGTTCCTTCATTCTACATAAAGTATAAACATTTTACATTTTCAAAATAAATTATCTCAGTTTTGATTGCACCAAATTTGACGTAATATTGCTGAACAGAGAATGAAAATCCCTTCGAACAAGGTGCCACACGACCCCCTTCTCTTTTAAAATTTTTGAGTGGGTGCTCATAATTCAAAGGGGGTGGAAGAAGGGGGTAATATTTTCATACTGTATATTGTCAAATTGACAATAGAAATCGACCTGTTTCAGGTTTTTTAAACAAATACATAATAACGCTAAAAATGAATTTATTCCATACCTATGGACCGCACTGTATGTATATATATATAGTAGTTTTGAGTTTCTTGAACCAGGAATATACAATGGAGTTTGAGTTTCTTGGGGTTTTGGTTCTTTTTGTGAATGAAAGTTTTCTTTTATGAGATAAACATTTAATTTGTCGACGTTTTGGCCGTGTATATATATATATATATATATATATATATATATATATATATATATATATATATATATATATATATATATATATATATATACATATACACATAAATAAATACCCAAGAATAAGAAATTATCCTATCTTCCAGAAAAAGTTCGTAGGTAACATATAACAGATTCTAGTGTTCTAATGTGTGTAGCATATATGAGACATTCATAGGGAAGAAGGTAATAAAATTTTCATTGCTTTTGAAGTCTTTGCAGTTTCTAAATATAAGCCCTCACATTTTTTTAGCAACTTTATTCTATGTGAAAGACAAATTGAAGTTTTTTGTCAAAATGTCTTTACAGCTTTCTAATAAGCAATTGTTTATTGAATAATTATAATCAAGGGTGTTGTTTGTTGAAAAGGTATTTACATTTGTTTATATGAAGGGGTAAATTGTTTGCATATTCAATCAGTTTGCTAATTCAATCAAATCATTTTGTAATATTTAATAGTCATTAGGTGACACTAACACAAAAAACCTTCAGATCATTAGCAAATAATGAAATTTCTATGTCATTAATAAACAAGTAAAACAAAATAAGTGTTTCCTCTGTGGAGCGCCAGTGTTTGCGTAGTATTTTACAAATTTGAATTTAAATTGAGTATTGAATTGTCAGAGTTCATTGTTTTTTTCTGAAGGAGAATTTGTCCAGTGTTTTTATAACCAGGAAACCCAGATTCGTAACAATATGTTACCAATGGCATTAACCCTCATCCCATTTTCTACCCACAAGTCGCCCATCGGGTCAAATATAACTTTTTGAAATTGTTTTGTCACTTTTGGGTGATTTTGCAGAACCTTGCTATGCTCGTTACAAAAAATTCCCTAAACATTGACAACAATAACTATTGTGTTAAAATAACATGCAGTGATTTTAATATCAATATTTAATCAATGATATTACATTGGATAAAATCTTTTCTCGACCCTTGAGGTCTTCCAGTTCCATTATTATTAGACATGCAAATGGATCTCCTCCAACATTCCTAATCAAGTTACAAGCTGCAAATAAACTTCCTCCAGTGGCTAGAAGATCATCAATGATCAGTACTCGTTGGCCTTTTTCAATACTATCTAACTGAAGCTCTAGGGAATCCTGAAATATAGGTAGAATATGAACGAGCTAAAAATAAACAAAATGATATGAAACTTGTTCCAGAAATTCATCATTTTTATGGAACTATCATAAAAAAAAGTTACTCTAACTACCCCCGCAGGTCTTGTCGCTGATTCCCTTTAAGGTCTCAATTTGCCTTCCTACAAAGAGCTGAGGATCTAGATTTTATTGAAGTTTTAATTACAGTTGAAGAACTTAATTATTTTTGAAATATTTATTCATTTTTCATAAATATTAGATTTTTTATATTCTATATTTTTTGTATAAGATCTTTGCTTTTCTGCGAGTTTTCATCTTTCACTTTATGATTTTTTCACTTATAATTGCACGAGAGGTTTGTATTTTAATGGGTAAATTTGGGTTGTTTAATGAGAAACTGTTGCCTAGCAATTATGCGAGAAAAACTGTCAACTATTAAAAACGCGACACCGAAGGTGGAGCGTTTTTAGGTTGACAGTTTTTTTAGTCAAATTTCTAAAGGAAACAGTTTAGAATTTGAACAACACAAATTTACCCGATATCAATACAAACATCGAGTGTAATTCGGCAGGACAATTTAATGAATAAGAAATTTAGAAACATATCAATGCAAACTTTATTTATTTTGGCAACCAACACCGCGATAACTGATGAACAAATGAATAAGTGAAAAAACCACTAGTGCATTTGTCGCTGTAAAAGTTGCAGATAACTTTTGCAGCTGTCAAACTGACAATTATATACATATATATATATATATATATATATATATATATATATATATATATATATATGGGTAGTATTTGCTGACTAGTTAGGTACAAAACTAGGGATATTGGGGTAAGCACCAATGAAAAAGTAAACTTAAGGTTTATCCAAGCTTTCGGAAATGTCTATTTCCATCAATAGGGAGACTACAATACATGAAAAAACCAATAGTAATACATATTCAAGTGCGCAACATTATGCTACTTACAACTTTGTTGAGGTTGGTTTCAATGATATTAAACATATTCATCTACATAGTGATACAAAAGAAAAAAACGTAGATCAAGGAATAAAACTAAATTCAAAGTTAATACAACCACATTAGCATTGTTTAAAATTATATTAATATAAATGTGTACTCTATGTGGTGTGACGAGAGAAACTGACCGAGAGAAACTGACAGGTTAGGAATGAATCCCGCAATTATATTTAAGCCAAGGACACATGACGGTCAGTGGCGGATTTACTGGTAGGCTAAAGCCTATGGCGGCAAATTTGGGGACATATTTTTTTTTATGTCACACAGAAATTTAAAAAAATATCGTGTGTACAGAGTACATGTGTCAAAAGTGAAACCTATTTGGCAATCTAAATTTAAAATTTGTAAGACTTGAGAATCAATAGTAACAGATAGATTTCAGAGACTAAGAGAAAAAAGAGTGAAATAGTTTAGGTTTAGTTTGGTAAGGGCGGCAAAATTTGAATAGCCTACTGGCGGCAAATATGTAAATCCGCCACTGCTGACGGGTGTCACTTGGAAATTGTTACAGTGGTGCCAACTGTTAGATTAGTACAAACTGATGTTACCAGATGGCGGAAATGTTAAAAAGAACTATTATTTGATATTATATTGTTTTCAATTTTGATTGATATCCAAAGACAATAAATAAGAGTAGATCTCACTCAAATGGTTAATATCTGTTTTTTATTTATACAGTGTGACCCATTTAAAATGGAACCACCCCTGTAGAATACGCATTTTTCAGTCATTCTCAAAAAAATATTTTTTTGAATATTAAGCATCAAAAACTGTATCTTGACACAAATTTTCATAATTTTAGTTTCATTTCCAAGGCACTCTTTGGTTTTTTTTCTTTGTCAAAAACGGCAAAAGTTTATTAGGCAATTTTTGTTTTCAAATTTGACTACACCACTGGATTCGTAGTCGTTATAAATGAAAACCATCAAAATTTCATAAAAAAATATTGGTCAACAACGAAGTTACAACAACTTTAATTTTGGAAACAAAGTATTTGATTATAATTTTTATTTAGATTATAGACATATTTAAAATCTGGCAACACTGCCGATACAAAGTAGAACACCAGTGAATTTGTACAGCGAAAATCCGAAGTCAATAGCTCATTCCGTTCTACAGTTATAACTCCTGAAAGTATGGTAATGTGAGCGATTTGTGGTAGAAGCGATTTTGTAATAAAAATCTGACTACGCCATTGGATTTGTGAATTATATTCCCTTAAAATCATTTATTTAAGTTTAGGTTATAAGGGTATTCGAAAATAACAGAAAATTAAAAATTCATTTTCAATTATGATCTTCCATAGCCATAAAAACAAATAACCGAAAAGTTTTAAAGTTCAAAATTATTTATTCAATAATAAAACAGAAAGCAGGACAAAAAATGTTTCTTTTAAATTCTGCAAAACTCAACTAAAACAAGCTTTTAGAGAAGGTATCAATAATTTGAGGAAAGCTGAACACATTAGGCATAGGTATTGTACTAAATCAATAGTAGGCTGTGATTTAGTACACCACAAATCGCTCACATTACCATACTTTCAGGAGTTATAACTGTAGAACGGAATGAGCTATTGACTTCGGATTTTCGCTGTACAAATTCACTAGTGTTCTACTTTGTATCGGCAGTGTTGCCAGATTTTAAATATGTCTATAATCTAAATAAAAATTATAATCAAATACTTTGTTTCCAAAATTAAAGTTGTTGTAACTTCGTTGTTAACCAATATTTTTTTTAATGAAATTTTGATGGTTTTCATTTATAACGACTACGAATCCAGTGGTGTAGTCAAATTTGAATACAAAAATTGCCTAATAAACTTTTGCCGTTTTTGACAAAGAAAAAAATCCATGTGCCTTGGAAATGAAACTAAAGTTATGAAAATGTGTGTCAAGATACAGTTTTTGATGCTTAATATTAAAAAAATTTTTTTTTGAGATTGACTGAAAAATGCGTATTCTACAGGGGTGGTTCCATTTTAAATGGGTCACACTGTACAATTGTTTTCTTGGGAAATGAAAGCCATTTCTAAGAATGTTCTCTCAGATGTATGTGACTCTGTCACTATAGCACTTTCACTGAATCGTAATTCATCTGGTGGTCAAATTTATTCAAAGGTTCTGCCAGAGAACATCTTTCAGAATGCAATCAGCAGTCACTTTTATGAGAAATTATTCTGTTCGATAATGATCTTTGCGTTTGATTTATTACAACCATGACAAGGAATACTATAGGTAAATTACATTTGACATTGAAAGTAATAGAGTTTTATCTTTAACTTTAGAATAAATTGATCTGATTGTTAGAACTGTTTTATATGAATGATATTTTAAGTTTTTCAGGGTTGTGAAATAATCTGGAGAGTTTAGGAGTGATCTCTCTTATATATGGTAATGAAGTGAAAAAAGGTTGAGTAGGGGTAGTGTTAGTTTAGTGTAAGGAAGTTGTGCAAAAATGTAGCAAGTGATTGTTTATCAATGACACGTTGGTCAAATATTATTGTTTATGTTTTATGAAATAAGTATTTCGAAAAAAATGTGTGCTATCAACACAAAATTGTTACGTTATTTTGAGATGGAATTTATGTTTTTTGCGAATTGTGAAATTATTATTTTACAGCTGAAATGATGGCCATTACTTTCGGAAATAAATTTAACTCACTTCTCCATACTCCTTTAAGTATGATACTGAAACTACTTTCCCAGGCAATTTTCCTTTTTTTCTTATTGGTACAAATGGGATATTCAATTCTAAGGCTAGTAGAGTTCCAAAAAGGAAACCCCTTGCATCTAATGCTGCTACACACTCCACAGGTGGATTTATTTCTCTAGCAGTTTGTATCAAAATTTCGCTGAGTGCTCGAAATATTTTTGGTTGTTGTAAAACTGAAAATATATCCCTGAAATTGGAAGAATTCGTTAAAATAATGTGAATACAATAAAATGAAACTTACCTACCAAAACAAGATTCCTTTCTTAGGAAAATCTGGGTAGCTTTTAAGGTGTTTTTTCACGAATTCAATCTTTTCCCTCAAATCTCCCATTTTGCCAAATGAATTAAATATGATAGGATAAAACTTTTTTTAGTGGAGGCCACTAAATTATGTTTATTATAGATGAACTTTGCTGATGAACTCAAGAAATGTTTATCACAGTTTTCATCCTGGTTCTAGTTTTAATCAACATGTATCACGCATAGCCAAGTGCCTATACAGACTATCAATCGAAAACAAACTCATGATACTTTGTGAATATAGATGTGATTTGGATCTACAATCTTCGTCACCGATATGATGAAAATAAACATCTATTCAACTTCAAACACGTTCACTTTTGTTCTGTGTTCTGTGACACAACGTGGTTGGTAGGTTAGAATTGCTAGTCAGGAGTCAGGACCGTACTGAACCTAGATGCTCTCAAGTTTTGTGCTGAATATGTTTATCCCTCCTCACTTATACAGTGCCGTCCATAGGTATGGATTTCTATTCTCAATTTGACAATTTACAGTATGAAAATATTATCCCCTTCTTGCACCCCCACTGCATTATGAGCACCCTCTCAAAAAATTTAAATGAGAAGGGGGTCGTGTGGTACCTTGTTTGAAAGGGATTTTCATTCTCTGTTCAGCAATATCAAGTTTTTCAAATTTAGTGCAATCATAACTGAGAAAATTTATTCTGAAAATGTACAAGTTTGATACTTTACGTAGAATTAAGGAAATAATGTCACATAATGTTTAGGAAGTATTTTTCAATTTATTTTAGAATTAAATTAAATGTTAAAAATGACCATTCACTTCTTGACAATAAGCAAGTCGATCTTGGAATTCTCGTTCAACATTTCGTAGGACCTCAGGGGTTATGTTGTTAATTTATTCCGTTATCCTAACTTTTAAATCTGCAATATTGTCTGGTCTATTGAAATATACTTTTGATTTCAAGTAACCCCATAAGAAATAATCAGGTATTTTCTTATCTGTTTCGCTAAACGTCAGGAAAAAGTCGTTCAAGACACCAAAAAATTATTCACAAAACCCACCTAAATAATGGAATGTCAATCTAGTAGACTACTATTATTTATAAGTTGCTGACACACATCAGTGTATTGAAAAATATTTGTGTGTGTATTTGATTTAACCAAGGCTCAATTATCCGAAACTAAGATGGCTAAAAACCCTGGTGTATTCACTGATTCGATTTTGTTTAGAATTTTTGGGGGACAACAAATGAAAAACGTTAAATTCTGCTTAGAACTTAATTAGCAGATGGCGCGGTTAACGAATGTTTGTTGTTTGTGTCACGCAAAATGTCAAACTTCAAACCTATGAAATCTTTTTCTGTCAACATTACTTCACGCAAAAAATTGTGAATTGATCGTTTACAAAGATTGTTCTACGAACAAGATCCCGCTCAGAACAGTTGGAGCGAAAATGAGATGAAATCCTCGAAACTTACTACAAAGTTTACATCTGTCTGTCAAAAATCAGATTTTTCTTGAAGTCTACATGGCGATTTTTTCAAAGTGATTTCTTAAATGGCCTTCTTGGGATCATGGAAACTTCCACGAAGGAATGAGAAAAGGTAGGAGAGTGGACTGATGTATCTAGATGATGAATTAACTTGAAAATTGAAGGGATTGGAAAATGTCCCCGATGACATTGTTCCATTAAACTTTCCGATACAAACTATTACCAAGCCATTCACTGCCCATCTCTGCCGGACTATTACCTCTCTAACAACCTTCTGATATGATCAAAATCAGAGAGTTCATTGTAGATATCATAAAATCTGTAGATGAAGTTGAGAAATCGATGAATCCTGGTGTGCGACAGTCTAGGCTGCTTCCAGCTAACTTAGAATGACTTCTCCGGAAAAGGTAAGCCCTACTAACAAAGGTGAGGGAAGAAAACAATAATATAAATGCTTCTCTTTTATTTTTCAGTAACACCCGCATGAGATAATCGGGGGAGGGCGATCTTAACCAAGCAATTGTTCGGAAGAACAGGCCCACTCCCAAGATCGATAAGGCTAATGACTATGATTAGGATAGAAAAATCGAATTTAAACGGTTTTCTTCACATAAAGGATTCAATATAAAATTGAACCAGAGAAAGGTAGATCTCAGGTGAAAAACAACTACTTTCCTGGCAAATACCACGCAGAACGTTGAATGATATTCACCTGAAAATCCATGCATACTTCCATAAAATATCAATGGACATTGAATGCAATGTTTTTTCGATAAGCTCGATTATGTTTAATTTAGTCGTGTTCACCTAACAATCGCATACCGGTTTCAGGCTTCTTGGCCCTCATCAGTACGAGTAGTCAACACCAAAAGTCCAAAGAACTCTGGCTAAGTGAGACACAACGTAAACAAACCATCATCGATCTTGTAACACCTATAGGTACGCCGGAAAGATAAACTTTAACTGGCGGTACCTAGTGACAGAAAGAACACTCCGAAATCTCCACCTCGATAGGTTTCTAACAAGATTCTTTCAGTAGAGTTGCAAGTCTAGCATATAGTAGAGATAGTCCATGTGAAGTGGAATGAATAGAAAAATCGAATTTAAACGGTTTTCTTCACATAAAGGATTCAATATAAAATTGAACCAGAAGGTAGATCTCAGGTGAAAACAACTACTTTCCTGGCAAATACCACGCAGAACGTTGAATGATATTCACCTGAAAATCCATGCATACTTCCATAAAATATCAATGGCCATTGAATGCAAATGTTTCTTTCTGATAAGCTCGATTATGTTTAATTTAAGTCGTGTTCACCTAACAATCCGCATACCGGTTTCAGGCTTCTTGGCCCTCATCAGTACGGAGTAGTCAACCAGCCAAAAGTCCAAAGAAGTGAAGTGAGACACAACGTAAACAAACCATCATCGATCTTGTAACACCTATAGGTACGCCGGAAAAGATAAACTTTAACTGGCGGTACCTCTGGTTCAATTTTATATTGAATCCTTTATGTGAAGAAAACCGTTTAAATTCGATTTTTCTATTCATTCCACTTCACATGGCACTTATCTCTCACTATATGCTAGACGGGCTTGCCAATTCTACTGAGAAGGAATCTTTTATTTAGAAACCTATCGAGGTGGGAGATTTTCGAGTGTTCTTTCTGTCACTAGGTACCGCCAGTTAAAGTTTATCTTTTCCGGCGTACCTATAGGTGTTACAAGATCGATGATGGTTTGTTTACGTTGTGTCTCACTTCAGCCAGAGTTCTTTGACTTTGGCTGGTTGACACTCCGTACTGATGAGGGCCAAGAAGCCTGAAACCGGTATGCGGATTGTTAGGTGAACACGACTTAAATTAAACATAATCGAGCTTATCAGAAAGAAACATTTGCATTCAATGTCCATTGATATTTTATGGAAGTATGCATGGATTTTCAGGTGAATATCATTCAACGTTCTGCGTGGTATTTGCCAGGAAAGTAGTTGTTTTTCACCTGAGATCTACCTTTCTCTGGTTCAATTTTATATTGAATCCTTTATGTGAAGAAACCGTTTAAATTCGATTTTTCTATTCATTCCACTTCACATGGCACTTATCTCTCACTATATGCTAGACGGGCTTGCCACTCCTACTGAGAAGGAATCTTTTATTTAGAAACCTATCGAGGTGGGAGATTTTCGAAGTGTTTCTTTCTGTCACTAGGTACCGCCAGTTAAAGTTTATCTTTTCCGGCGTACCTATAGGTGTTACAAGATCGATGATGGTTTGTTTACGTTGTGTCTCACTTCAGCCAGAGTTCTTTGGACTTTTGGCTGGTTGACTACTCCGTACTGATGAGGGCCAAGAAGCCTGAAACCGGTATGCGGATTGTTAGGTGAACACGACTTAAATTAAACATAATCGAGCTTATCAGAAAGAAACATTTGCATTCAATGTCCATTGATATTTTATGGAAGTATGCATGGATTTTCAGGTGAATATCATTCAACGTTCTGCGTGGTATTTGCCAGGAAAGTAGTTGTTTTTCACCCGAGATCTACCTTCTCTGGTTCAATTTTATATTGAATCCTTTATGTGTAGAAAACCGTTTAAATTCGTTTTTTCTATTCATTCCACTTCACATGGCACTTATCTCTCACTATATGCTAGACGGGCTTGCCAATCCCTACTGAGAAGGAATCTTTATTTAGAAACCTATCGAGGTGGGAGATTTTCGAGTGTTTTTCTGTCACTAGGTACCGCCAGTTAAAGTTTATCTTTTCCGGCGTACCTATAGGTGTTACAAGATCGATGATGGTTTGTTTACGTTGTGTCTCACTTCAGCCAGAGTTCTTTGGACTTTTGGCTGGTTGACTACTCCGTACTGATGAGGGCCAAGAAGCCTGAAACCGGTATGCGGATTGTTAGGTGAACACGACTTAAATTAAACATAATCGAGCTTATCAGAAAGAAACATTTGCATTCAATGTCCATTGATATTTTATGGAAGTATGCATGGATTTTCAGGTGAATATCATTCAACGTTCTGCGTGGTATTTGCCAGGAAAGTAGTTTTTTTTCACCTGAGATCTACCTTTCTCTGGTTCAATTTTATATTGAATCCTTTATGTGAAGAAAACCGTTTAAATTCGATTTTTCTATTCATTCCACTTCACATGGCACTTATCTCTCATGATTAGGATAGTTATCACTTTTTAATAAACACATGAATTCCACAAGTAGGCGTGGGCTTTTCATTCTATGAAGATATCTTGATTTTGGCTAGTGAATTCCGAACCGTCATAGAGGGTCCCATGGCTCTTTGGAAAAAAATATCCACTATATTTAGAATTTTCCAATACTTTTAGTCAGAAGATTGTCATCTCGTGGGAAAAATGGTATACAAAATATATATAATAAAAAAAAAATTAATAATAAAATTATTCGACTTGCTAGTTACTAGATACATTACAATCACAAGTTGAAAAAAATTATTACAATGGGTAAAGGTAGTTCAGAGAAGATTCAATTAATTTATACATATACGAGTCATTTTACTAGTAGTGGAGTAATATTAGATTTTAGCTTCAGAAAGTTAGGGGACTGTGGGAACTTTTTACTGTACATTAGTGATGATGTAAGGAACCACATATAAAAAGTTACCAACCGTAAAGTGTGTGCTTAATTTATTATTTAACAAATAAGTTGCAAGATTACATTGTTCATTGAATATCTTAAAAAATATATAAATGATTTGAAAAACTGATACTGCCATTCGAGAGAATGGAAGATTTCATGTAAAAGGTATATAAATATTTTTTTTAAATGCTGCAGATTTTATTTTTTTAACGTACGAAAACGTGAAGTAGCAACAATGAAGTGTATCTCTTGAGAAGCACGTAGCCACGAGCGCGATTCACTTAATTTGTTAAAACTTTTGATCTCATTGATAAAATTAGGCTAACAAAAATTCAAATGAAAGAAGGAAAAAGTAGCTAATAAGATGTCTTGTTTTCAAATGTAATGAAAAATTAATAGGAATAGTACATATATGAAGTAGAATTTTCTGCAAAATCAATTAAAGATCTGCCATTCTTTACATTTTCAAGATAAACATCTGAAATTTGTACAGTTTAGTCCCAAAATTAAGGTGTGCAAATGAAAAAAAATCATAAAATTTTATTTAAAAAAATACAGTCGTCAAAATATTGAATAATTTCAAAAAATGAATGAAATCAAGTTTTTAATAGTACTTCAATAGTACAATCTGTACTTCAAGTAAGTTTGATTGGTTTTATTAAAAAAATTGAATGAATAATAAAATTTCGACAAAAATAAACAAATGTTGCTCCAAAATCCGTGAAATTTTTTGTTAAATAAAATTTAATAACGTTTATATAGAAAAAAAATTAGTTTACCCAACCAACATATATTTATAACACGACCTCAAGCAATTTTTATTTTTTAATATAAGTGTAAATTGTATCAAATACGAAAATATTCCCTTTTTTAGTAAATTGACGAATTGTTCATTTTTATAAATGAGTTCCTGCTTAAAATTTTTGTATAGAATAGAAATATAAGTTTATCTTCTGATGTACTTTATATTGGATCGAAAATATCATATTTGAATGTTAGAGAGAGATTGAACATCAGAGAACACTTGATCGGTAAGTTTAATGCTCACCTGACGCTCTACGTATAATAGTGGAGTAATATTAGATTTTAGAAGTTGGGTGTTGATGGTAACTTTTTACTGTACATTAGTGATGATGTTGGAAACAACATATAAAAAGTTACCAACCGTGAAGTGTGTGCTTAATTAATTATTTAACAAATAAGTTGCCAAATTACATTGTATATTAAATATTTAAAAAAATGAATAAATAATGTTGCCACTCGCAAAAATGAAAATTTGTACATCAAAAAGGTAAATAAAATTTTTCTTCAAAATAAAAACTTTGAGCTGTAGAATTTTTTTGCTAACGTGCGAAAAAAATGTGAGGTGGCGACTCCTGAAGAGCACGCAGCCACGAGCGCTTTACACTAAATTTGTTATAACTTTTGATCTAATTGATTAAATTAACATAACAAAAATTTAATTGAAAGAAGAAAAATGCAGCTAACGAGAAGTCATGTTTTTAAAAGTGGAAAAATATGTGTATGTGTATGACGTAATTTCATTTACGTACAATTCCCATGTACGTAAATGAAATTACGTCAAAGCAGAATTCTGTCTGAAATCTTATTTTATTTTTATTTTCAAGATAAACATCTGAAATTTTCACAGATTACTCTCAAAATAACAAATAAAAAAAGGCCAATTTAAAAAAATAAAAAAATTACTTCGAAAAATACAGAGCCTAAAATATTGAATAATTTAAAAAAATTATAAATTTGAATTTTGAGGCCATGCTTCAAAAACTCTAGTTTGAAATGTGATATTGAAACTTGTATATGGGATAACGAAATTTGTTGAGTGGAGGCCAGATGTTTCAACCGAATGAAACAAAAATACTTCTCATGAATAACCTCGGCAAATTTCGAAAATGGTCCAATAGTCTCAAAATGGCAGCTGTTGAAAGATTTAAAAAATTCGCAATATTTTATTTCCATAACCAATATCGGCAAACTATAAGTCGTTTGATAGAGCTTCATTAGCTCCACAACTATTACCCAAAAAAATTTTCTCCGAGATGTACACATAAATAAAAAATAGGTAGCTGTACATTATCATTCATAAAATCTACCTTTACGACTGGCCACGCTATCATTTTTTCAATGTCCTATTCTGGTTCAGCGACCTCAAAAACCCCTATAGCATCAATTTGGATAAAATTTGACTAACAAAATTGTTTTTCATTGTTGGGAGGAGTGTGCTCACCGGCGTCGGTGTTTAGCCTTGGTAGCAGAAATAGGCCGACGTTAAATAAAGCAGGAAAAAAAAATAAACAAGCAGCGCATGAATATAAGTTTATAACTTTTTTCTGCAAGCAATTTCTAAGTAATATCAGAATGTTTTAGGAAAATCCATGGAGTCCTCCAGGATTCCAAAATAATGCATGATTTTAAGTTATTTTTACTCCGCTATATGAAGGTAATTTGAGTTCTTGCGATAAGATAATCGTGTTGTCTGCCAAAATAGTGAACACCTCTTAATTTGTCCAAAAGCTGAGAGGTTCTTTCACTCAGATAGGATTCGAACCAATTGAAGCTTCGTCCTCGGAAGCTGTAAAGATGAAGCTGACGTAACAGTCAAAAGCTTTAGATATGTCGCAAAACACTTCCTTCAGACTAGAATATTATAGATTTTTTCAGAAAGCGAAAGTGATTGCATCTCCCGTACTTTTATTGGTTTGAAAGCTAAATTAAATAATTGTATGTAATTTACAGCACTTCATAAAATCATTATCCGCTCTATCATAAGATTTTTATCATGAGCAAACAGGGACAGAAATACATAAGTACCAACTCGGTGGAGCCGTATCAATAGAAAATTACGGTTCATAATTAGAATGATTTCGGAACACCTCTCGAAAATTCTATATAACCCTGACATAAGTACATGGAATAGTTTGTTCTAAAATATGTTACATCGATCGATCAACCTCAAAATATTTCACAACGGATTGACATAACCTTAAAGGCGACAAAAGCACAATCACAGAACGGATCATAGACACAAATCACAAAAACACCCTGTGTGGTCTGTAATTGCAATTTACTGAATTATGACAAGGAACGACGTCGGCGCCATATGAAACTCTAGATAAACTCCCTTTATCAAGTGGGCAGGTGTCCCCAGTTTGTCCCAATATTTTACAGGTATAAGTGAATACACCATGGTTTTTAGACATCTTATCCGAAACTCAAAGAATAGACATTTTAATTATGATTGATGCGGTAATAAAACGAGAACTCAAAAGGAAGTTTGTGAAATGTTAAATAACACGTCTTACAGTCTACAGTTAGCAAAATAGAAACAAAATTTCGTGAAACTGGATATTTAAAAACTATTAAAAAACCAGGTCGAAATGTTAAATTGGACGAGGAAAAAAAGTTAGATGTACTGTTAGCGATGAGGAAAATCCGCATATGACAAGTAGACAACTTGCTGGCGACAATCATGTAAGTAAATCATCGATATTGAGAGCTTTACATAAAGAAAAATACCACCCTTATGAAGTTCAGTTGGTTCAGGAGTTAAATGAGGATGATCCTGATAGAAGGCAACAATTCTGTGAACTGATGATGGACAGATTTGCAGTTCATAAACAAAATTGTTTTTTCTGATGAAGCAACTTTTCATTTAAATGGAACGGTTAATAGACAAAACTGTAGATATTGGAGCAGATAAAATCCAATATCCTAAAAAAGTGAACGTTCGAGCTGGTATCATAAATAACAAAATTATTGGCCCTTATTTTGTTGAAGGCACAGTTAATGGTAAGGTTTATCTAGATTTTTTGTGAACTTTTTACAGCCTATGGTGGTGGTCATTTTGAACATTTAATTTAATTGTAAAATCAATTGAAAAATACTTCCTAAACATTATGTGACATTATTTCCTCCATTCTACGTAAAGTATTAAAATTTTACATTTTCAAAATAAATTTTCTCAGTTATGATTGCACCAAATTTGAAAAATCTAATATTGCTGAACAAAGAATGAAAATCCCTTTCGAATAAGGTGCCATACGACCCCCTTCTCATTCAGAGGAGTGCAAGAAGGAGGTAATATTTTCATACTGTAAATTGTCAAATTGACAATAGAAATCGACCTGTTTCAGGTTTATTTAAACAAATACATAATAACGCAAAAAATTAATTTATTCCATACCTATGGACCGCACGTGAAATTTCCGATTTTTTTTTGACAAACTATACTGTGACATCAATTTGTATAAATTTTGGTGAATTATATTCTCCACGTGTCTAATTAAGGATGACAGAGCGGGGCAGTGGTGCGGAAACGGAAACAGTCGTGGAAGACTGCAGAATCGTACTACTTTTTGACAGAAACTTCCATAATGCGCAGAAAAATATCTGAGGAACAATTTTTTGTCAATCTATTAAAGTTGCCCATAAATTTCCACATTCATTCGATAATTTATGATTTTTTCTCCTATCCATATCAGAGATAAAATAAAACTGAAAAATTATATAGATAATTGTTTATAACAAAAGATAAAATTTTTATTTGTTGTTGCCTCCTGTAAGTACTCTTCCAGAAACACTCTACAAAATAGTACATGCGGATTAATTTTTTTCGAGGTGGACTATAAAAGTATACTAACCGAGTTCTGAATCTCTCCGGTGGAATTTTTTTTTCATTTTAACGTTATTTATATTTTATGCAGTGTTACTATTCAACCACATCAAGGGGTTATTGAATAAGCACAGTTTCGGCGGTGTTCTTTAATTTTGTTTACGAGTTTACTACCTAGACTCTGTCCAAAAAATTGCCAAATTGAAATATTCGATTTGTTAATTTACAAAAGGTACCTACTGTTACGAAACTGGGGTCCGTTTATTTTATTAAAATAATACTTCAAGGACTACTGTTCGTTTATTTCACTTTGAACACAACACAAAATATTGCACTACCATAAGCCCAGTTCCAAATACGCGCTTCAAACTGTCGCGTGCGATGCGCTATATATTCAGAAAGATACCTACGTCTAGAATTTTCGAGGTTATTTCCGGAACCACCAGGTTTCTTGTCGCTGATTCGGTGATGACGTCATCGGAAAGTTCCGACGGCTCGGCCGACGAATGCAAGTCAACGGTTGAAACAGCACAGGGGTGGACTCAGATTATTTTCCTGATTTCCGTAACACAGCCGCCTCTAATTTTGATCGACCCGATCAAAAATCGTTGGTTCACCATGACAGGGCTGGATTCTGTAAACCACGCGTCGTTGATCTTCTTCTATTATACCTCGTACGGTCTCTCCCAAAACGGTGTCAGTTTGGGAGATGCGCCTTTCTTCCTAACTGGATTGTACAGCCGCACCTGTTTTCATCCTGCCACTGGCCAGTATCAACTTCTTCTGAGCTGTTTCGTGGATTTTCAAGAGGCTGTACCTCAGTTTATCTACATAGTCGTGAACTTCTACCTCTTCGGTGCCCGGTGATCCGAACACTAAGTCACAGGGCATTCGAAGTTCCGTTCCAAAAATAATGCTAGCTGGGGTAAGCTTGGTTGAGTCGAGGACGGCTGCTCTGTATGCCATTAAAAATAGTGGACGGTGTCTGTTCCAGTCCCCTTGATGTTTTTCCACTGCCTCTTCCATAGTTCGGTTGAATCTTTGAATCATGCCATCTGACTGGGAGGGAAGCGCTCCCAGATAACACATGGACATCCAATGGATATCCATTGGACATCCTTCATTAATTTTATGGATGTACTATGGACATCCAATTATATCCAAAAGATATCTTATGACATCCGATGGATGTCCAAAGTGGAACAACCTGTACATCCATAGAATATCCTTCGAGGATATCCATAAGATATCCTCCAGAGATGTCCATAAGATATCTTTCAAAGATATCCATAAGATATACTTCAAAGATATCTTTCAGGAATATCCATGAGATATCCTTCAGGGATATTCAAAAGCTATCTGAAAGATTCTTCGAGAGATATTCTAAAGATATCCTTCGGGGATATCTATCGAAGATAAAATATAGTAATAGCGATCTGGAGGGAAATGAAATAATGGTATTGAACAAAAAAAAAAGTATTAATAAACTCTGGTATCAAAAAAAATCTAAAATAAAAACAGAATATCAAATGCAGAATAATCAAAAAAATATAATGCTATTTTTTTCGTCCATCAGGTGTTTCCTTTATTCAAGAAGATGACAGATGTCTTTCTTTGGCCCTTCTCAGCCAAGCTTAAATGGCTTCTTCAGTAGCTTTTTTATTTTCCGTCGAATCACTGAAGTCAGCTGCTTCTGAAATGATATGTATTATATTCACGGGTATAATTGATGTTGAAATCTACAAAAAAATACTGAGGAATATTATGCTTTCTTTTGAATTCGAATACTGATGATGATAATATATATTTTATTGGTATACTATATATATATATATATATATATATATATATATATATATATATATATATATATATATAAGCATTTTTGAAATAAACTTTTCTTGGAAATTTTGCATTCTCACTGAACTAGTAGTCTGTTATGAGGCAATACAAATTATTATCAAATAAATTGAACAACTGAATGGGCTTTTCACCTAGTGATAATTCAGCCAGTTTTAGTTGTCCAGTTTATTTTTTATTCTCCATACCAGCTATATTTGGAGGCAAACATATTAGTGAGCATGGAAGAAAGGCATCGTTCCACAAAGTCATTTTTGTGATTTCATTTAGGTATCTAAAAAAAGAGTTCTAGAAAAAGGAATAGAAAAACATACAAACTTACCTACAGCAGCTTTGAATTTCGATCCAGTTCCCAAATATTCTTCCGAAAGATTCATTTTTTTAGTGCGATCAATAGGAGAATGTTCGAATCTACTGATGAATCACATGTCCACTGTTGTAGGCATTCACATGTCCACTGTTGTAGGCATTCACACCATTTTTGATCTGGGCACTGTGACATTTGAAAAACTCGTGTATTGTGGCAAATGTAACGACGTGCTTTTCAGCATTTCTGAAAATATCGAAACTCAAACAGCAAACATTGGAAATAATGGATGTTTATAGGTTATGTCCTTTTCAATTGATATTTACCTGTATTCGGCCAATATATAATTCCCTTTGGAAACAATCAATTGCTACAGATGAAAACCATTATGTCCAGACCAACAGGGTATCGAAAACGAAGGAAAATAGAAAAAAACACGACTTTTGTTTGGAATCAGTGCTATGACTATGAGCTCCTAAATTAATGTAAGTATTTGATTTTGAGTCGGCGCCAAACAAACAATTATCGAAGATCATTAGCTATGAAAGAAGTCATCAAAACGCAGCCGTGCATCTTGCTGCCATCATTTTACGCTTCACCTAATTCAATTGCTAGTTTGTTTGGCGCCGACTCAAAATCAGTTACTTACATTAGTTTAGGAGCTCAATTATCATTTAGACTAAGGAGGCTTATTTTATTTTTTCCTTTTCAGTCGATTTTTTACGTCGGTTTGATTTTTTGTTAAAAAGTTTTTATTTTTTACTTTTCAGTTCCGTATTTCGTCGGTTTAATTTTTTGTTAAAAAGTTTTTATTTTTCAATTTTTTGTGGCTAAAATCTACCAATTACTACCTACTTGTTTTTTGATTACTTCCAAAATACTTACTCACCCACCTTACTTCAACTATTACCAGTTAAATAATATGATTATCTACTTTTACTATTTGTTGTAATATGAATTATTTTCGTTGTTCTGGTTAGTTTATTTCATTACTTTGTATATCATTCCATCCTCTCATAAAATATACTGATTCTGACGGAACAAGAATAGTGTCAGTAGCGATCTTGCAATTTAAACGTATCCATATTTGCTCCGGATATCTTATGGCCATCCATATGATATCTTCTGAAGGATATTCATTTCAAATCCGTCGACGGATATCTTATGGATGTCCATTTCAAATCCAGGGATATCCCTACCAGAATTGGACATGAAATGGATATCCATAGGATATCCTGTGTTATCTGGGCTGTGGTTCTGGTCTTGTTGATACCTATCAGCTCGCAAACTTTCTTGAATAACTTCGACTCGAAATTCCTTCCTTGGTCGGAATGTAGCTCCATCGGTACTCCGAATTATGAGAACATGTCCACCAATCACATGGTCGTGAATGGCATAGGCTTCCACCCATTTCCTGAAATAGTCCATGGCAACGAGAATGTATTTGTTGCCATCGTCCGTCACGGGAAAGGCCCAGCTATGTCAATGGCAATTCGTTCGAATGGTGCGCCTATGTTTTATTTCTTCATCTCGCCCCTGGACCTTATCTTGGGACCTTTAGTGGCGCCGCACTCTGGACATCTTCTGTACAAGCTTTCCAAATCGTCTCGACATTGAATCCAATAGAAACTCTGTCTGATCTCGTCCAAAGTTTTATTGACTCTCAGATATCCTCCGGATTTCCCCTCGTGAATTTCCTTCAAGACATCATCTATCCTTTTCCTGGACAAAACCAATTGGGAAATTGATGACTGATCAGCTGACTTCCATACCAGTTTGAGTAGTCTATTCTCCACAACCAGGGAATCCCATTGTGCCCACATTACCTTGAAGATGGGATCTCTGTCAGAAATATCTCTCCAGGAGGGTCTGCCAGTTCCGTCTTATTTCCAATGTAGGAAGTCCACAAGGTTTGGATCGGTCCTGTCTCATGTGTGCGGTGGTCCATTCGTCTTCATTAACAGTCTCGTGCGTCTAATATAGGCGACTCCTTCAAGGCATTCGATACGCTGGCAATGTTTACAAGCTTCTGGGCATGGTCTTCTAGATACGGCATCCGCATTACTATGTAGCCGTCCTGGGCGATGTTTGATTTTGAAATGGTACTAATGAGAAACTCCCTACCATATAAGTATTTGTGGAACTGATCTAGTGATGCCCAGACTATCACTAGAAGTTCCTTCCTGGTGACACAGTCATTCCTTTCAGTATTCAACTGGAACAAAGCGCTGCCTTCAACTCAAGCTTTATCATATTCGAAAGATCTCCTGTCAACTCATGTAGGGAAGCTGTGATGTGCAAATCATTCGTCGGTAATAGGTACAGAGGCCTAGAAAACTCCTCACTTCGTGATTATCCTTTGATCTCGGCCAGTCTCGAATTGCCTGTATTTTCGATTCGTTTGTTTGAATTCCTTCTGCCGAGACTGTGTGGCCCAAGAAATCCACTTGCTTCTGAAATAGGAAACACTTCTGAAGATTGAGGTTGGCATTCCTTAAACGTCCGAAAACTTCTCGCAGGTTGGCCAGATGTTCTTCGAAATTCCTTTCCATAACCATGGCATCATCCAGATACACCAGACAAGTTTTCCAAGTGAGTACACGCAATATCAGCTCCATCAATCTTTCGAAGATCGCCGGAGCATTACAGAGAACAAAAGGCATAACGGTAAACTGATACAGTCCGCTACCAGTAGTAAACGCAGTCTTTTCCTTGTCTTCATGTATGCCTACTTGCCAGTATCTGCTCTTCAGGTCCAGCGTTGAAAACCATTGCAAGCCTGCTAATGTGGTCAGTGTGTCGTCGATTCTGGGTAATGAGTAGCTGCCCTTCTTCGTGACGTCATTTAGTTTCCTATAATCTACACAGAATCTTGTAGATCCATCCTTTTTGGAAACTAGCACCACCGGGGCGGACCATGGACTTGATGATCCTTCGATAACGTCATCTTTGGTCATTTTCTTGATAGGGTTTTCCACCTCCTGTTGTTTGGCAAATGGTAATCTCCTTGGTGGTTTTCGAATTGGATGGGCTTGACCAGTAACTGTCCTATGCTGCACTAGGTCAGTTCGTCCTGTTGGTGATCCTGTGGACTCGAAAACGTCACTTTCATTGGCAATGAATTTAATGGCGGCTCCGTATTCATTTGGTGATAAATGTTTCAAGGATGGCAAATCTAACAGAGATGTCTTGTTTTGTCCTATTGAGTGTTCGTACAAGTAATGATTTGCTGGGGGATTCTTCACATGGCTGTACTATCCCAACGCAGATGATACCATCCTGGCAGGTGAGTAAGAACGTGCGGATGTCCTGGCAGGTGATGACGAGCGTGGTGATACCCCCACCCTGCATTCTCTCTTGAAATGCCCGCTCTCACCATATCTGGAGCAGTTTCCTCTCGATTAGTTTGTAGCGCTGCCATTCCTGAATTTCAGTTCTTCTAATATTCTGAGCATCTGTGTTATGATGTCGCTCAGTTTATTTTCCTGGGGTTGCTTTTCTATCGATACCGCTCTTACTTTCGGCCTTGAGGTGTTGAAAGCCGCTTCTATCTCCAAGGAACGAACTAGAGCTCCACTGCATTTCTTGAAGCTTGTTAAATTTTAGGGTCCTTTGTATTTCAATACATTAATGAATACCTGCACCGCCAATTGTTCCTTGAAATCCTCCGGAGCTTCTGGTTAGGCAAGCTGGAAGTATTATTTGTAGAAATAAATTACATATAAAGATTCTAAATCTATTGCACTAATCTGCCAAAATGATATTAATATTCAATGTCTTTGTACGACTGCTACGAACTCCACCAGACATTCACCGATTTCAGCACATGTGTTTTCAACTGTGCCCGATAAAGCTTCTCTCGATGTTGGTTACCATATCTCAATTCTAAAGCAGTAATAAGATCTTCATACTTGCTATTTGGGTCTTTTGGGAGGGTCTGTAACATTGCCAAAGCAGGTTCTTCCAAAACCACTATGAGTGCCGTCGCCTTTTCTTTATCGTTCCATCTATTGGCCATTGCCGCCGCTTCAAAGTGTTTCCGATATAGGGACCATGGCGACTGTCCATCAAAAGTCAGTGGCCTTACGGAATTGTGCGATGTGGCAACCCTGTCGCGATAGTGTTGGATTTTCAACGAAGCAACTTTTTTTTCCAGTTCTTTCAGATGTTGCATTGTTTTCTCATGCACTTCTTCCTTTGCTTCTCGGAGTTCCTTGACTTCGTTTGTTATCTTACCGTCCATCGTTCTCCAGACTGTGTTGATTTCGGTCCCAATTCTATCAACATCTTCCTTTATGCCTTCGATCTGCCCCTCGGTGTTTTCTGTTGTTCTCGTTTCTTGTTTTGTCCTTCAAGAAGTTTCTGGAAATCTTCTTGTAGCTATTTATTCTCCTCTTGTTTTTCTTTTTGTCTCTGTTTTCCTCCTCTTGTTTTTCTATCCGCCGCCTTTCCTCTTCCTCTTCTTTTTCTCTCTGTCGCCGATCCTCATCCTCTTGCTTTTCTTTCTGCCGTCGTTTCTCATCCTTTTGCTTTTCTTTCTGCCGCCGTTCCTCATCCTCTTGCTTTCCTTCCTGCCGTCGTTCCTCATCATCTTGCTTTTCTTTCTTTCGTCGTTCCTCTTCCTTCTGTCGACGTTCCTCTTCAATTTGTTTTTCTTCCATCAGCGGCTCGGCAAACTGTTGTCTGATCATTTCCATTACGGCCTCCATCTCGTCGTAGAGTGTATTTCTCGTGTTCACCTTCAATAATTATCCTCGAATATTCACTAAAAATCCTCACTTCCGACACCAACTGTTACGAAACTGGTCACCGTTTATTCTATTAAAACAATACTCCAATGACTACTGTTCGTTTTTTTCACTTTGAACGCAACACAATATTGCACTAC
This sequence comes from Gonioctena quinquepunctata, assembly GCA_018342105.1. Lineage (NCBI taxonomy): Eukaryota > Metazoa > Arthropoda > Insecta > Coleoptera > Chrysomelidae > Gonioctena > Gonioctena quinquepunctata. The sequence goes on along the minus strand of JAFIRS010001761.1, from coordinate 72,671 downwards.
AATAATCCAGTTCCAAATACGCGCTTAACACTGTCCTGTCTTAGTGTTCAAACAATTGACCAATAATCAATAAACTGAACTCTGTTGCGTGCGATGCGCTTATTCAGTGATATCACCGATACTACTTTTTAAAACAAAAGACATTTTGATTGCTCGATAGATGGCGCGGAAGGGCATATCAACTTAAATTTATTTCAAATACCATAGGGGGTCAAGTGGCACATCGTTGGAAAGAGAATTGAATTGTCTTTTCAACGACGTGCCACTTGACCCCCTATGCTATTTGAAATTTTTAAGTTGATGTGTCCCTCCGCGCCATCTATCGAGCAATTACGATCTATTCCATTTCAAAGAGTAGTATCATTGTATATAGGTCTATATACAATGGTAGTATTGTGGTTAGTCTATATACAATGGTAGTATCGATGATATCATTCAAAATAATGTTGGTTCCGTTGTTCTAGTCAAACCATTCAAAAGTTAACAGGGAAGGAGGGGGACTATAAAAAGCCGCACTCGCAATTGTGATTCCGTAGTTGGAAGAAAAATTGAATTACCTTTTCAACGATGTGCAATTCGACCTCTATGCCTTTCAGACATTTCAGAAACAAATACATGATGCATGATTAGTTAAATCAAACAGCATAATGAGGGAGAGTTGGAACATCATTAATGAAAATAAAAATAGTATATAAGTTTAAAAAAACGACAATGGTGAACTAATAACAGATCCACTAGACAGATCCACAGACGCATCCAAATGTAATGAATCTACAGGATGTGTTTCCATAATCCCAAATAAGGAACAATGCATGTATAAATTGAATAACAAAACATCAATAACAATGAATTTTAAAAGAATAGAATATGTTATATAAAATAACATCTCACAAGCCATAATATTCTCCGACTCGATCCTTCTAAATCCATATATAACGGAAATAAAGAGGTTATTATATAATTCACTGGAAAATAAAGAAATAATATTCATCTGGGCAAAGGCACATGTAGGTATCACCCTCCCAGATAACACAGGATATCCTATGGATATCCATTTCATGTCCAATTCTGGTCGGGATATCCCTGGATTTGAAATGGACATCCAGATATCCGTCGACGGATTTGAAATGGATATCCTTCAGGAGATATTATATGGATGGCCATAAGATATCCGGAGCAAATATGGATAAGTTTAAATTGCAAGATTGATTTTTATTGTGTCAATTTCTGAGCTTCTTTCATGCTCGTACATATATAGATTAATTTTTTTGGAAAAATCTCATGTTTCGTTTTTCTACTTGATTTGAAATGGATATCCTTCAGAAGATATCCTAGGGATAGCCATGAGATATCCAAAGCAATCATGAATGAATGTAAATATTCTCGTAGATACACAAATTGTACCTTTTAAAAAATATGTTGTCGCGGGGACCCTCTGCGACCACAGAACAGATATACATGTGTCTGCGACAGCCTGGCCATACTCTACGCATAATTACTGGCGACGTCTGTCATTTTGTTGAGGAAGGTCGAAGGTCATAGTCATAGCACTGAATCCAAACAAAAGTCGTGTTTTTTTCTATTTTCCTTCGTTTTTAATACCCTGTTGGTCTGGATATAATGGTTTTCATCTGTAGCAATTGATTGTTTCCATAGGGAATTATATATTGGCCGAATACAGGTAAATATTGTAACGTAAATAAACTTAACTTGGTTCTACTAATTTATTTCACACTTAATCTACAACTTAATTTATATTACTACTCCACTGTATAGCTCGATCGTATGGGCTCGTTCAGACTGTTTTTACTCCACTTGAGGGTTGCCTATTTATCTCCGATACAGCATTCTCGATGTTTCGAATTCTGGCAGGTTCCAATTGTTTCCAATATTGACCGTTGTTTTCCGTGGCAGAGCGCGGATGGTTCTCGAATATCCCGGGGGTTCACATCGTTGTTGGGCTACTCGGATGACAGGTCCGGCCTAGGTTCGTTACATTGCCCCCTTCTTAAAGACATTTCGTCCCGAAATTTCATCCTTGGAGTGTGACGATATCTGCATGACTCCCCATATCTGCACCGTGAAGTTCGATGGAAGTAACACTCCACGGTCTTCATGATCGGTCGTGGAAGAGGGTTACAGCAAACCAAAATCTTGACGCCGCTGGATCTGAATATCGCCTCCAGCATACTTCTTATGACTCTCCAGTCCAACCCATCAATACCACAGGATAATTTTGGAATTGCTAGATCCACCAGGTTCTGGTCCACCATAGTATCTCTTAGTTTGGTGAGACTCTTCCAGACATCTTCATGGACGGTTTATCTTGGGAATGCCTCTTGGTAACTAGGGGAGTAGATGTTTCTCTGGCCTTTCTTCAACTGTAGCACCCCACCAACTTCTGGATTCTGCTCCCGCAGTGTTTGGAGTTGACCAAATTTCTTGGGAACACTACCGCGATGCCCCTGGACATTCGAAGATCTTCTGCCACACAGTGCGCTAGTGCGTAGTCAGCAGGCACATCGAAAAGGTCTCGTGACTCCTCTCTAGTAACCCCATGTAGAACTTTCTGCCCGTTTGAATACAAGGACATAAACTTCTCGAACGTCATATCATCCTCCGGTGGCTTGAGGGTGCGAACTTGGTCATGGTTTCCAGCGTAGGGCCAACCTGTTGAAATGGACGACCCTTGGTTTCCCTCGGGGTGGGGTTATGGATTCGGTACACAAGGTCGTTTATCCTTTTCACGATTTTATACGGGCCTTCCCACGAGTTCCGCAACTTTGGTGATAGTCCACGACGACGTTTGGGGTTGTACAGCCAAACCAGGTCATCAAACTTAAATCCCTCCAGCGTCGGCCTTGATGTCATAGGTCTTCTTCATTTTATCGCTGGCACTCTGGATGTTCAACCGACTCGTTCGTGGATGTCGTCCATTCTCTGCCGAAGTTTGCTGACGTAGTCCCTTCCCGCAGGTCTTGTCCTGGCGGTATCCCAAACTTCAGTCACAAGGCAGTCGCAGTTCTCGGCCCATTATAATACTAGCAGGAGTTTGACCTGTTGACTCGTGTACTGCGGATCGATAGGCCATCAGGAACAAATGAAGATACTGGTCCCAGTCTCTTTGATGGTCAGAGACAACCTTGGACAAGTGGCGGTTGATCGTCCTGTTCATCCGTTCCACCATTCCATCGGACTGCGGATGTAGGGCCGTGGTTCTTGTCTTGCGGATGTTCAGCAGTAGACATATTTCTTGGAAAAAGGTTGGATTTGAAATTTCTGCCTTGATCCGAGTGCAGCTCCATTGGAATACCGAATCGACATATCCATTCTTTCACCAAGACGTCGGCGACGGTGATGGCTTCCTGGTTGGCAGGGCATAGGCTTCCGCCCACTTACTGAAGTAGTCCATTGCCACAAGGATGTTTTATTCCGTGGTCGGATACGGAAACGTGCCGGCTATGTCAATGGCGATTCTCTCGAACGGGCTGCCTACGTTGTACTGACGCATCGGGGCCTTGGGTCGTATTCGAGGTTCGTTGCTAGCAGCGCATACAGCGCACTTTCTGCACCAGTCCTGGACGTCAGCTTGACAATTGGCCCAGTAAAACCGTTGCCTCACTTTCTGCAGGGTCTTCGTCATCTCCGGCGACTCCATCATGGATTTCCCGCAGCACTTCCTCGCTTCTGTTCCTGGGAACAATTATTTGGGTCTGTCTTCCCACCCAATATCGGCCTCCAACACGCTTTCAGGATCCCATTGTCCAGAATTAGAGAGTTCCATTGTGCCCAATAGGACTTAACAGCCGGCGAGTAACCTGCAACTTCCTGCCATGATGGTCTTCGATTGCCCTTCTTCCAGCTGACAACTAAGCCAAGGTCGTGGTCTTTCTCTTGGTCTTTCGGGATCTTGTGTCATTCCAGTTGTCATCCATTGCCGCGGTTCTACAAAGTGTTGCTTCTCTCTTTGCTAGTCGGCAATGTGAGAAAATCATCTGGACATGGTCTTCGCGACAAGGCATCTGCATTCTATGGTTTAGTTCCGGCTCGATGTTCGATCTCGAAATCGAATTCTTGGAGTCTCGATCCAACGTGCTATTTTGACCCTCAGGATTTTTGAACTGTAAGAGCCATTTGGGGAGCTGCATGGTCAGTTCTCAACAGGAATCTTCTTCCATACACGTACTTGTAGAAGTGCTCCACCCTTTTACAACAGCTAACAGCTCTCGCCTGGTGACAAGTAATTGCGCTCTGGTTTGCTGAGCGTCTTGCTTGAAATAACCAATGACCTTCTCCTGTCCCTCCTGGATCTCGAGATAGGACAGCTCCGAGTCCCACGTTGCTTGGCGTCCGTATCCAAAATGAATTTCCCTTTGGGTAGGGGATAGCTCAGTACAGGTGCGTTGATCAAAGCTCCTTTCAGCTTCCTGAATGAGTCTTGACATTCTTCGGACCACTGGAACTTTGTTTGGCCCTCCGTGAGCCTGGTCAGTGGTTTAGCGATGTTGGCGAATCCCAGCACACATCGGCGATAGTATGTGCATAAACCAAGGAAACTTCGAAGTTGGTGAATGTCTTTTGGGATGGGCCAATCCTTAACAGCTTTGATCTTCTGGTCATCCACTGCTACTCCTTCCCCAGAGACAACGTGGCCGAGGTATCGTACTTCTTTTGGAACATATGGCATTTCTTAGGGCTCAGCTTCAATCCGGAGTTCCTCAGTCGCAGGAATACTTCCTCTAAGTTTTCACGTGGTCCTCGAACGATCTGCCGACCACAATTATGTCGTCGAGATACACTAGACACGTGTTCCATGAGAGTCCCTTCAGCACTGTCTCCATCAATCTTTCGAATGTGGGGAGCATTACAGAGCCGAATGGCAAACGGTGAACTGCCACAATCCTGAGCCGATGGTAAAAGCGGTCTTTTCTCGATCTTCCTGAGAAGTTCTCTGCCAGTATCCACTCTTTCAGATCAAGGGTCGAGAAAATCGTGGAATCAGCCTACGTGTCTAGGGTGTCATCTATTCTCGGGAGAGTGTAACTGTCCTTCTTCGTGACATTATTGGGTTGGCGATAGTCTACACAAAAGCGTGTCGATCCATCCTTTTTCTTCACCAGTACGACTGGAGAGGACCAGGGACTGTCAGATGGTTCGATAACTCCTTCTTTTCCCATATCGCTGACTATTTTGTCAGCCTCTTCATTCTTGGCAAGAGGAAGTCTTCTGCTGATTGCCGGATCGGTCGGGCACCCCAGTATCAATCTTAGTGCTGGACCACATTAGTTCGACCCCTTTTCCTTGTCCGGTATCGAAGATGTCCTGGTACTTTTGACTAAATCTCTTAGTTTGGGCTGTTGGAGCTGGTTTTGGTCTTTGGAAGAGATGGCAACTAATTTTCTAGTTCTGTGGGCAAGTTGTTGGTTGGCTAATCGTACCTCGTACGCCCCGGATCACAGATGAAACTGACGAGCAGTGCCCTAAATTGTTCCTTTCTTTAAGGTCACTGGAAAGTAATTGACATTCATGACCCTTACCGGTACAAATTTTCAGCAGTAACAGGGTTTTCCTGGGCAATCCTCGTCCAATGTTCTCATCATGAAGTTTGGGCTCGAACATCATCACGTCTCCACTGCTCGCACTCCCGTCCAGGCGAGCCTCCAGATGGTTTCAGCCCTCTCAGGTACGCTTACATCTTCAGCCAACAGCACACGGATCAACTCTTCACTTCTCCCATGAAGTACCAGTTCTTCTCCGTTGACACGTAGGACGCCGTCTTTGAAATCCAATTCAAACCCTCTGGAATTCATGATGTCCATTCCGATGATTGCATCGTCTTCGATGTCCGCTACAAGTGCCTGATGTTTCACTTTAGTGCTGCCCAAAATTATTTCAATCGGTAGCTCGCCATATACAGTAGCTGGCTCCCCTGTTGCCTGTGCGTAGCTTCCCAGTTGTCGGTTCAATTCGTTCCGGTGTTCTGGCAAAGGAAGGTCCGAGAATTGTCCTAGTCGCACCTGTATCTCGCAGCATGGTGCAAGGCTCGTTATTGATGGACCGTCTACGAAAACACCTCTGTTCTGTCGTTTCAGGATAGCGACATATGCGTTGTTAACCGGGGCTTTGCGGACACGGAGGCCGACGATTGCCCCTTCTCGTCGACCTTCTTTAGTTTTCCTGCATCGGAGTCGTGTTGAATGTTGGACATTTGCTACGCACATGTCCAATTTTGCCACAATTCCAGCATCTTATCTGTCTTTTTCTCAGGCAAACTTCTTCATCACTTTTCTTATGGCAGCTTCCAAGTCAGCATGCTCCTGTGAGTCTTCTTCAATACTTCGAACTTTACTTTGGTTTTGCAGGATTGCTTTGCTGCCTCAAATTCCAAAGCGCGTGCCAGTGCGTCTACGAGATGTGTTGGACGAGCTAGTGTCAACGCTTGTCTGGTTTCTTGGTCACGGAGTCCATCCAAGAATGCCTGAACCGCTAATCGCTCCATTACATTTTCCGGTGTGGCTGGATATGCGAGACGAACCAAGCGTGCAATGTCAGCTTCGAATTCTTGTAAGGATTCGCCCGATTTCTGGCAGCGATTTTTCAGTTGGGAGTGGTATACGTGTTCCAAATGGGCCTGGCCATATCGTAATTCTAGATGTTTAATCAGCTGATCATAGTCCTCCTGTTCTTGGGCGGTAAGAGTTTGTAGAATATTCGTCGCTTCTCCACGTAATGCAAGTGTTAGTGCTACAGCTCTTTCCCCTGCATTCCATCCATTTGCTTTGGCCGCTGCTTCAAACTGTCGGCGGTAATTTTCCCATGGAGTTTTTCCGTCGAATTGAGGCGGCTTCATGGAAAGCTTCCCTATTTCAGAAATGACCTTGACATCTTTTATACCCTCTTGAACTTTATCCAAGTTCAAACTCAAGTCCAGCATTGCATTTTCGTTAACCATCTCTGTGGAGGGCGCACTATTAATTCGTTTTTCCAGCTTACTGATCGTTTCCTTCATTTTATCTACCTCCGTGTTCATTTGCTCCCTAATTTTATCTATCTCTGTCTCAACGGTTCCCATTCTTTCTTCTAGAAAATTAGCCACACCACACAATTCTTTTTTTAGGCCTTCTGTGTTTTCCAGGAACTTCTCTTCCAGGCTTCTTGCATTTTTTTCCAGGCTTCTTGAATTTTCTAGAAGCTTCTCTTCCAGATTTCTAGAATTTTCTTGAAGCTTCTCTTCCAGATTTCTAGCATTCTCTTCCAGGCTTCTTGAATTTTCTCGAAGCTTCTTTCCAGATTTCTAAAAGCTTTCTTCCAGATTTATAGAATTTTCTTGAAACTTCTCTTCCAGATTTCTAGCATTTTCTTCCAGTTTATTCATTACCAAACTTAAATCACCTCCGGAATTTCGAATAAAAATGTTTCGGGGTCCTCACCTTCTTGTATAAAGTCCTTCTGCAAGTCTTTCCTGGAGTACTTGCTTTTACCTTTGTTTCCAGTTCCCTTTCCTCGTATTCCTGTTTCATTTCTGCTAGCTTCAATATCCGCAAGGCGCACTTTTCTTGTACATATTTTGTCTTTGACGAGGTATCAGTCTGTTTCACACGAAAAGTTTCTCAGTTTGTTAAAAAATTTACTTCGCGAATTCTTTTCCACGGGCCACCAGTCTATTGTCTGTTTCACGCGAAGAGGTGTATCAGTTTATATTCCCACGCACAATTGTCCACTTCGCGAAAACCGAGCCACTGTCTATTTTCTGTTTCACGCGAACAGTGTACAGTTTATATTCCCACGCACAATTGTCCACTTCGCGAAAACCGGGCCACTGTCTATTTTGGGCGTACAAAAGGTCTATCAATTTATTTTTCTGACTATCCACCCACGATCACTTGTTTATTTTCAAAATCTCACTTCCGACACCAATTGTAACGTAAATAAACTTAACTTGGTTCTACTAATTTATTTCACACTTAATCTACAACTTAATTTATATTACTACTCCACTGTATAGCTCGATCGTATGGGCTCGTTCAGACTGTTTTTACTCCACTTGAGGGTTGCCTATTTATCTCCGATACAGCATTCTCGATGTTTCGAATTCTGGCAGGTTCCAATTGTTTCCAATATTGACCGTTGTTTTCCGTGGCAGAGCGACTGGATGGTTCTCGAATATCTCCGGGGATGATCTCATCGTTGTCGATGGCAACACGTGAGGCGACAGGTCCGGCCTAGGTTCGTTACAATATCAATCGAGAAGGACATAACCTATAAAAATCCATTATTTCCAATGCATTTATGTGTTTGCTGTTTGAGTTTCGATATTTTCAGAAATGCTGAAAAGCCCCTCGTTACATTTGCCACAATACACGAGTTTTTCAAATGTCACAGTGCCCAGATTAAAAATGGTGTGAATGCCTACAACAGTGGACATGTGATGAAGATGATTCATCAGTAGATTCGAACATTTTCCTATTGATTGCACTGAAAAAATGAATCTTTCGGAAGAATATTTGGGAACTGGATCGAAGTTCGAAGCTTATGTAGGTAAGTTGTATGTTTTTCTATTCTAGAACTCTCTTTTAGGTACCTAAATGAAATCTCTAAAATATGACTTTGTGGAACGATGCCTTTCTTCCGTGCTCACTAATATGTTTGCCTCCAAATATAGCTGGTATGGAGCAAAAAAAAATAAAGTGGACAACTAAAACTGGCTGAATTATCACTAGGTGAATAGCCCATTCAGTGTTCAATTTATTTGATAATTTATATTGTCTCATAAGAGACTGCTAGTTCAGTGAGAATGCAAAATTTCCAAGAAAAGTTTATGTAAACAATGCTTATATATATATATATATATATATATATATATATATATATATATATATATCATAGTATACCAATAAAGAGAGAGAAAAACTATGGCAGTGGTATATATATTATCATCATCAGTATTCGAATTAAAAAGAAAGCATAATATTTCTCAGTATTTTTTTGTATATTTCAACATTGATTATACCCGTGAATATATCATTTCAGAAGCGGCTGACCTCAGTGATTCGACGGAAAATAAAAAAGCTACTGAAGAAGCCATCTAGGCTTGGCTGAGAAGGGCCAAAGAATGGAATCTGTCATCTTCTAGAATAAAGGAAACACCTGGATGGACGAAGAAAATAGCATTCTATTTTTTCTTTAACTTTATTTTTTTGATTATTCTGCATTTAATATTCTGTTTTTATTTTAGAGTTCACATATACATTTTATTTGTTAATAACTCCGAAGTTTATGAGAATTTTTTTGATACCAGAGTTTATTAATAGAGCTCATCCAGTATTGAAACGACCACTTTGGCCTTCCCCCACCTAACAACCAATTTTTATCCAAGATACCCGAACCATTGTCTAACTATTGCTATTAATAGAAATTCCATAGGCGTACCAAATTATTTGGTATAGGCGATTCACGAGACTTAGAGAACTTACACTCCTATAACTTTCCTAACACTCCTATTTCTTTTTCCGCTACTGAATAGTACTTACCACTGGGCATTTTGGCAAGATAACGAGTAAACTATTGCAAAGTTGAATAAATAACTGCACTACCTATTTATTAATGAAACAAACCTTACCTTTAAAACGCTGCATGCCAAGACACTGGTGAAGATTCACCGTAGCACAGCAAATCGTGTCCACTCGTGTTTTCCCCCTCTCTACCTACCAAACGGTCGTTTCAATACTGGATGAGCTCTACATTTTTTTTTTCAATACTGTAACGTAAATAAACTTAACTTGGTTTTACTAATTTATTTCACACTTAAATTTACAACTAATTCATATTACTAACTACGCCACTGTATCGCTCGACGTTATCGGCTGCTGAGACTGCCTCTCCCTCTTGAGGGCTGCCTATTTATCTCCGTTACAGAATTCTCGATGTTTCCAATTCTGGCGGTTGGCGAACAGCATGTTCCAGTTGTTTCCAATATTGACCGTTGTTTTCCGCGGCAGCGCGACTGGATTGTTCTCGAATATCTCCGGGGATGACATCATCGTTGTCGATGGCAACGCGTGAGGCGACAGGTCCGGCCTAGGTTCGTTACAATACCATTATTTCATTTCCCTCCAGATTGCTATTACTATATTTTATCTTCGATGGATATCCCCGAAGGATATCTTTAGAATATCTTTCAAGGAATCTTTCAGATAGCTTTTGAATATCCCTGAAGGGTATCTCATGGATATTCCTGAAAGATATCTTATGGATATCTTTGAAAGATATCTTATGGACATCTCTGGAGGATATTTTATGGATATCCTTGAAGGATATTCTATGGATGTACAGGTTGTTCCACTTTGGACATCCATCGGATGTCCATGAGATATCTTTTGGATATAATTGGATGTCCATAGTATATCCATAAAATTCATGAAGGATGTCCAATGGATATCCATTGGATGTCCATGTGTTATCTGGGCTTGTATAAAGCTTCATTATACAGTGCGTTCATAAAGTGTGGAAACGCTCCATAATCTTACGGACAGGTCGATTTTGTATTTTAGTTTTCCACCTTTAAAAAAAAATATTTTTCCCCCACCACCTTACAAGATTTGACGTCTTCGATATTTTTTTTTAAATTGAAAGGGTATATTTTTATATCAGAATTAGAAAGCCCATATTTTTCTACGTCATATGTAACACTTCAAGTAACAGTATACTGAGTATGAAGTAAACCAGTGTTCATATTTCTTAACATTTTTTTCATTATTTACTTTTCAATGAATTACTCAGTAGTTAGTACGAGTATATTGCTGAACTTGAGTAAGCTATGAAAACATCTGAAAGCCCTTAGGAACCAGACAATAAGTTCTTAGTTACCATTGCATATGTCAGTCGATTTTAAGTTTCAATAATACTTTTGAAAAATATTCCAAAGAAATTATTGAAATTACGATGGTGCTGTCAGAAAAACAGCGAATAAATTTGATGATCTAGGTTACGGCGATCGTAAAAAAGTATGGCAGAAGTATGCGACATCTTTAATGAAAAATATCCTTATCGAGAACCAATAAGCAAATCGACGGTAAGCAAAATATTACATAAATTCAATGAGCTTGGCAATGTTAGCGATAAGCCTAAGAGTGGCAGGCCTAGCGTTGCCAAGAACACTCAATTTAATGTATTACCAGCTGGAATTGAAGAAAATCCTCATTGTTCAATTACAACTTCATCTGAGAACAATGGGATCTCTCGTGGTGCTGTGCAGAAAATTCGAAGAAAGGCCAAATTACATCCATATAAAGTTAAACTGATACATGAACTTAATGAAGACGTCTTCGATAGACGCATGGAGTTTTGTGTAAAATTATGCAAGAAGTGTGTAATCAAAATAATGGCTTTGAATTTAATGTCTTATTTTCTGAAGAATCAACTTTTTGTATAAACGGTACCGTGAGTAAGCAAAATTGTCGTTATTGGGCAATAGAAAATCCCAATTGGATGATGGAAGCTCATACCCAATATCCCCAAAAAGTAACTGAGTGGGCTGGGATTCTTAGGAATACCATTGTAGGACCATATTTTTTTGACGCTACTGTGACGTGTGAAAATTATTTGGAATTGTTACAAACTTATGTAGTTCCATATTTATCTGTAACATTTCCAGACATTAATCAACCTGGTCGAATAGTTTCTACTATTTGGTTTCATCAGGATGGAGCAGGTCCACATTATGCTCGAGTGGTTAGATATTTTCTCAATGAAACCTTTCCCAATCGCTGGATTGGACTTTGCGGTCAGATTGAATAGTCTGCTAGGTCCCCAGATTCAACGCCCATGCACTTTTTTCTATGGGGTTACTTAAAAAGTAAAGTGTACATAAATCGACCTACCAATTTGGAAGACCTCAAAGAGATAAATTCAACTAATTACACCAGAGATGTTGTCAAACATAACCCAAGAATTCATCAGACGTCTTGGATATTGTCAACTTACCCAAGGAGCTCAGTTCTAGCATTTGTTGAAAATTTGTTTTTTGCTTATTTTTACTACTTACTTATTATATTTTCATTGCAAAATAAATAATTAAATGATTGTTAAGAAAAATGTATGAACACTGGTTTCGTTTATACACAGTATACTGTAACTTGAAGTGTTACATATGACGTATGTGGTATGGTTTTGTGATAATATAGAAACTAAAATTAACCAACAGCCAGACTATGTCAAAACAATTTGTTTTAGTGACGAAAGTACTTTCTATGTAAATGGAAATGTGAATACACAGAATGTGAGGTATTGGAGTGACGCAAATCCTCACCTCGTGAAACACATACCCAATTTCCCCAGAAGGTGAATGTTTGGGCAGGTATCCAGGGAAACCACATCGTTGGGCCTCTTTTTTTAAATACTAATTCAACTGGTGAGGTTTATCTGGAGCTGTTGCAAAACGCAATAGAACCGTTAATCCTTGAAATTTTGGAAGATAATCCAGATGAATTCGGCAATTTGGAAATAACATTCCAACAGGATGATGCTCCTCCACACTATTATGGTGCAGTAAGATGGTCTTCGGATGAGGAGTATCGTGGTAGATGGATTGGACGACGAGGTTCAACGGAATGGCCAGCTCGATCACCGGACCTCACCCCTTTGGATTTTTTCTGTGGGTGTACCTCAAATCGAGGGGTTTATGCCACTGAACCTGACAATATTGACGTTTTAAAACAACGTATTGTTGCAGAATGTGAGGCTGTTTCCGCAGACACATTTGCAAAAATACGAGAAGAGATTAAAAATAGGATATTTCACTGTCAGGAAGTATATGGAGGTCACTTTGAGCAATTTCTTCAAGTAGATACTGATTCTTAAATCTGTAATTAATATCATACTGAATGGAATTTAAAGTTCAATGTTTACTAATGAGCCATTAAAACTGCCATAAACACAAACAAAATTAGTATCATTGAATAGGTTTTTTCGATACCTTTTAAAAGAGGTGTCGCTTGCCGTAGGGTTCCATTTAAAATTATTGGTACCAATGGCCTTGTGACGTCATGTATCATCACTAGTAGGGAAGTTTACAACCTTTAATATTCAGTTTCCAAATTTCACTTATTTATGTATAATCGTTCCAAAAATAAGAGGGGGGGGGACTTTTGAGAAGCACTGTATATATAATAAAGATAAATGACACTAATCTCTGTGATAACAGCAGCGAAATAGCGGACTTGGACCACATTTTCCTTAGCTGCAATAAATATACAAATGAAACCACAAAACTGAAATAAACCTTAGCAAATTTGAAAATAGTATCTCCCTACAATATTCTGAATATACTTTCATTAAATACCTAAGCAAACTATTTTTGACACTTTATTAAAATCCATAAATGACGCAAAATTGAAATTGTATGATTACCCATATAGGTTAGCCTCGACATCCCTATGTCTACCCTATTATAATTTCCTCCTATTTTCCGAGGTCCACCTTGTATTACTTAGAAAATGCCCTGATCGACCCATGGGCGAGAAGAGAGTGACCGTCGTCATACAATCCCTTGCTTATTCTTTGTCAAGTCGCTAGGTTAGATTAGATCTTAGATTATTACAAATATGTATGTCAGGCTAAACCAAAAATTAAGAAAATTTAATATAATAATTCTACTCAATTTGTTTCTGGCTGCATGGGCTCGACCTTAAAGCCAAAAAAACAATTGGATCAGAATGGGTATGAATAATTGGTATATGTAAATGTGTGTCTGTTTGTATAGGGTCCCCAAAAATGATGGGTGCCTGGAGGAGGTATGTAGATTGCTACATACCTCCAACCAGTGCTTAATTTCTAAACATTTAAGTGTAGGAACGCTACATTTATTCTTATAAACCACCTTCTCTAGTAACCTATGCTGTGATCAGTGTTGCCACTGCTACTGTGATGTGTGTGCGGTGGCGCGGTGAAGGAATGGAGGGGGTAGGCTGGTAGGCGGAGGGTATTGTTTTGTTATTGTGTGGCGCGGACGAGATGACTGACCTCCCTCCCTGATTCGATGCATTACAATCGCTTGTTAGGGTGCTTATTATCTGCTTACGAATCGCTCGCGAGCAAAGCCTACTTACAATTTTTTAAAATTTTTAGTTTTAGAGTTACGTGCGTTCCCTTGCGTTCCGGCACTCTTGGGAGGTAAGGGAACACCGTTCCCTTGCGTTCCCACTGAAATTAACCCCTGCCTCCAACCCATCATTTAGAACAAAATATTTTTTCCTAAATTCACCCATTTTTCTAATAATCACACATAAAAATGTATGCCAAAAAGTGATAACTGGCAATGATTCATTAATCGCCATTTTCCATGTTATCGTGTTATCCGTCTACCTCAAGGCGTGTTGCCAGCTGTTGGACATTTCTCCAGATTTCACTTGATCGGGATGACCACATGTATACCGAATGGACTGATCAAAATACATCAACTTCAAAGGTCCAACTCGGGCGTGCGGATAGGATAAAAATAATTAATTAAAAACACCTTTTTAAAGACAAGCTTTTATTCAAATGCGCTAAAAAGGGTTTTTATTAATTTTTTTATTTTGTACTTTTTAGTAAATAGGCCTTAATCATGCATTTTTGTTGAAGCATCGTTATTATGAAGCCTCTTTCCTGTAAGTTCTAGGCTATATAGATTTTTCAATGAGGAGATCATCTAAAGATTAACTCGTCCGCCATCCTGGAGCTGCCACCTTAATTTATAAATTTTGACAAAAATTAATCTCCGACCCCAAAAACCTCCCATATTGAGCCGTCATCTTGAATTTTTGCATTTTGACAATAAAGTCCAATTTGCTTCCCCAAAAACCCCCACATACCAATGTTGAATAGTATCGTACCATAATCACAGAGATTGTCCGCCATCTTGGAGCCGCCATTATATCAATTTTGACAAAAAAAAATCATAATCTTCAACCTTGAAAACTCCCACATACCAATTTTGAGTCGAATCGGACCATAAACACAAATTTCGTCCGCCATCTTAGAGCCGGAACTATGAACACCTGCCAAATTTCACGTTAACCGGTGGGTTATATTTAAGTGGGTTATATTTAAGATTTGATTGCAGACAGACATACAGACACCGGGCCATGTGAAACTAAATGAAAGCTTGTAAAAATAGCGCTTACCTCGTCTCTTCTTTGTGTTACCTGTTTACTCGCGAAAACAAAATGTCCTGGAGAGTGGTTTGAGAATCCGCACTTCGTTTCATCGGTTTAATACTTCTGAAGTGAAACAAACCTATTCAACTGAATAGGATAGCGGGTAGCTGCTCAAGTGGAATTAACATTATCATCTGGAAACATATCCTGGTAAACAGATGGTTAAAAAACAGATGAGGGTACAGAAGCGGAAACATGCAGGGTGAGTCCAAGGAGGGACCGCCAGTTGCACTTGGCAAGGGCACAACTGTATTCGAAACTGAGACATGCTAGAAGGATACGCATGCAGATGAATCTAGCTGGTAGGGATAAAAAAATAATCTATATTCTATCTGACAGCCAAATCGCAATAAAAGCTCCTTACAGATTAAGACAAAACAAGTTTGGGAATGCCTTCAAAGCCTGAGTGAACCGGCAAAATACAACAAGGTCACACTTGTGTGGGTGCCTGAACAGAGGCATAGAAGGCAACGAAAATGCAGACCGACTAGAAGAAGAAGAAGAAGCATACATTATTGTCCAAAGATCTTATTGACAAAGCATTAAAAGAAAAAAAAATAATATTTTGCTTATCAGTATGCACAGCTTTATACATAAAAATATATAGCGTCATCCTAAAGATACAAATTCTTATAAGAACTAAAGTGTACAGTGTATAAGGACAAACACAGACAAATAATTCTAACATATTGCTTTTCTAAAATTCATGTAAAACACTTTAAAACCTGTCTGCATAATACTCTTCCAAACTATAATAGGGTCTACCAGTGAGAAAATCTTTGACTGCTCTCTTAAAATTGCACGTATTTCTTAATGTCTTGATATGATTTGGTAGATTTTGCATCCATTGTAGATTATTGAATCTTTGATAAGTGTTGAGGCGGGTATAGGCAGCCTAAGATCATCAGAATGCCGAGTGGAGTAGGTCGATGATACCGTTCTGAACTTGTCACTATGTTTGACAAATTTGAATCACCATTCCCTGCCCCAGAACCAGCACTCAGAATCAGTAAAACTAGATGTGGAAATCTAATAAAAGAGTGGATACAAGGTAGGCAAATATATTGGGACCAAATAGAAGGGCAAAGACCCATCATAGCCATAGTGGGGCACCTAAGTCAAACAAGAATATCTGATCTAAAATTGAATAGAACAAAGACACGCATTATAACCGGCTCACTAACTGGACACTGCGACATTAGAAAACACCTGTGCCCTATGGGTATACAAAGAGAAACTGTGGAGTACAGGCTATATGAGGGGGAGGAGGAAACAGTCTCTCACATCATCTTCGAATGCGATGCAATAGAAAATAGGCCCAAAGGACGTTCGGATAAATCAACTCAGAAACAGGTAAGGGTTCGAAAAACCTAGTAAACAGACTAATGTACCTGTAAAAGACACAGGTCTATATAACTAGGAACCACTAAAGACAGTACAATACAATAGTCTCCCGCAGGTCTCAGTGTTAAGGGAATCCCCAAAGGAAAGCCCAATATCTCATTCGGCAGCCTTCAACCAACCAACCAAATTATAACACTAATTTATAAACAATGGTTACATATATACATGTCCTGTAGTTGCACTGGGAAGATAGATTTTTGGGAATTTGTCCAAGGGTTCGGAGTATTTAGTATGAGACGCAAGGACGACTGCTCCAGTTTCCTCCGGGGATCTTAGACCCGTCTCTGTACCATATGATGGTGTGTGGATGGATATGTGCTCCTCATCTTTTTCTTTGCTCAGCTCAGTGTGGATTTTTTTCTGTAAACTGCATTTCTTGACGATTGCGTCTATTGGTGGATAGATAGTAGAGAGGTGGTAGAGAGTCTCTAATATGATATATTTTCCTTTTAAATTCAAACTTTACCATCCTGAGATGAGCTCCCCATCCAACTCTTTCTTTTACGATGTGGAGAGGTGTGAGGTCTAGTACGACCTCCAGTGCTGCTGTTGTAGTCGATCTCATTGCGTCTACAATGCGATGCGAGTCTTTGCTCTTTCTGTTTTCCTTGTGTTTTGCTCAGTCCTGCCGTGCCAAACTATTGCTCCGTAGGTGATCATTAGTCTCGCTATCATAATAATGATGGGTTATATAGTCTTCCCAGTTTCACCCGCAATACTTTTACATATAACTAATGATGGTATTGTCTTGCTAGTGACCTTTTCCACATGTATGTTCCAAAGTCGTTCAGAGTCTAGGATAAGTTCTAGACACTTCACTTCTTATTTCCATTCTAGGTCTGCTCTGCCAAGGCGAACTGGATTCCTTCGAACTTAGGCATAAACGAAACAAGTGGCGCCTTGTTCAATCAGCAGCTCGAGTATTTCGCCCACCACTAGGCTCCACACCAAGAGTGACAGTACCCCTTCCTGTGGACAACCTTTGATGGTACTGATTTGTGTGCTTTTGTCGTTCGCCTTCATTTCAACGATTTTTGTGGCCAGCAATTGGTTCATCCATCTGGATGTAGTTCTGTTTCCACCGCCTCGTGCAGGGTATTGTATGTCAAGCTCTCTCTACGTCTCAGGAGCGCAGATGACAAATTCTTTGTGCTCGAGTATTTTATAGTTGACCTGCCCCTACCCGTGGCTCTTAGGATAAGGAAATATATATATATATATATATAAATATATATATACATGGATTCTATAATCATGTCACTTACCACAACATTTGAAAGAAATAAAGACATACCTCTCAATGGTGGAATTCTTTACCCATATTTAATGAAAAAAGAGAAGAAAGAAGATTTCATGAGAAACATAAAAAGTTTGCACCAGTTCTATCAAATCGACAACTTGGAAGCAGAAGCCAGATTATGGTATAACGTCTGGACAAATAAGGAATGTTTGGAAAAAACAAAGCTTCCGGAAACTATGTTCTACCCAGCAGTAAGGAGCATGATTATATTCTACCAAACCATACCCCTACAACTTGCACCGCAGAGCGTTCCTTCAGCACACTGCGTAGAGTGAAGACGTGGCTGAGAAGTACTATTGACGAGGATCACCTGTTGAGCTTGTGCCTTCTCAGTGTCCACAGGAAAAGAGCTGAATCTCCTGGTGATCGACTTATTCGGCAGCAAGACAAGAAATTCACAGTTTGCTTTTTCAGATAAATATTAATATAAGTGCCAAGTCTATAACCTAACCTATACATAATAATATACCTTACAGTTTGCTTTTTCAGATAAATAACAGTGTCCAATCTTATGAGAATGTTTACATTTATTTTCTCTATTGATGAATAAGGACTTTGCTACTGCATTTGAATGAGTTAAATATCCACAGATCTAAAGTAATTCAAAAAGAGTTTGATTCTTTTTTGTAGAATATGAGTACCGTAGACTAGTATTTTAGTAACAGGAGGGATCTTCATTTTCCAACAGGATCAAAACTGGGACTTTTTTATTTGAAGGTTAATATTTCACCTAAACAGCCTTGAAACTCGCCATTTGGCTTCCAAATTTTTTAAAAATCCCCAGAGTCCCCGTTTCCTGGGGGTATTCTATATTCCCCGTTGCCTACATCGTACCATACGGCCCTTGGATCTGGTGTTTTGTACGCATGCTGACCTCGGTACAATTGTACCCTCCCCAGTTCCTCGGTTCTGATGTAGTTGTCTACAACCTTCTCCAGGATGGAAGAGAGACAGAATGGCCTGAGCAATTTTGGAGAAGTGGGGTCTTATGTCAAATTGATTCTTGCTAGTATGATTATACATACAGGGTGTTACCAAATGAGTGCGAAAGTTTTCAGGGGGCGATTTCTTGTCTAAAATTAAAGGGGGTTTTTCATGTAAACAAAAGCTCTTAGGCCTTTCTTCGAAAAGTTACACGCTTCCAAAAATGAGGAAAAAATAGTTTTTTTTCTTGAAATTGCTGAAGAGGTGAAGAAATGGCATTTTGTGGGCATGTTCTACCAATAAAAAGGCCACTTTTTCAACTCCTATGTTGTGTAAAAGCAATAGTTTCCTAATAAAACAATAAAATATTTCGACGTTTGCGCCAGTCTATGAGACGAAGACTGGATTCCTGTCTAATGGTTGGAGGTGGTCATTTTTCTTTGTTGTAATACACATAATTTTGTTTTGTTTGCATTTTTAATTTGATATTTTATTAAAACAAAACAAGTTACTTTTACATGCCTACATTAGAAGTTGAAACAAGCGGAATAATTTTAAAATACTACAATTGAAGTCACAAGTTGTGCAAACAAAACGTGACAGCCACTTACTAGATTTTTTCGATTCCATTTACAGAAGATCCGTTCATGCACAATGTTGTATTTTATTTTTTTATTAGGAAACTATTGCTTTTACGGAGACAACACACGAGTCAAAAAAGTTTTGCAATGAATCTTTCTTTTCAACACATATTTTTTAATTGAGAAATTTCGTTTCTTTGAAAAGTTCTGTTGAAAAATGGAAAAGGGGTTGAATGTTTCTCCCCTTTAAAAGATCACAACAAAATTAAAAAATATTCATAGGTAACCTTTTTATTGGTATAACATGCCCACAAAATGCCATTTTTCCAACTCTTCAGCAATTTCAAGGAAGGCCTAAGAGCTTTTGTTTACATGAAAGATCCCCTTTAATTTTCGACAAGAAATCACCCCCTAAAAACTTTCGCACTTATTTGGTAACACCCGGACTAGGCTACATCAAAATTTCAAAGGTACATATAGTTTTGACTATATGTGTGCTTTTCTTAAATGAGGCAGTTGTATTCAAAAGTTTCCATTTTTGTTCACTTGACTTTTTTTACAGTGTGTCCTAGTTCGAGGCGAGTTTTGCCTCTTAACTTGATGTGCTCCAGGTTACATTTCAGAATGTTACTGTATCTATCCCATTCTGCGTATCTAGGATTTCTGGTAGAGATTGGACTTGAACAAAGGGCTGCCTTCAAGTTGCGGAAAGCTTTATCACATTCGATAGGCCAATGGAAGTTGACTCGATCTCCTGTCAACTTATGTAGGGGAGTAGCGATGTCTGCAAATCCTTCCACAAAAGGTAGGTACACAGGCCTAGGAAGCTCCTTACTTCGTGCTCATTCTTTGGTCTCGACCACCCTCGAATTGCCTGTATTTTCGATTCGTTCGTTTGAATTCCTTCTGCCAAGACTGCGTTGCTCAAGACATCAACTTGCTTCTGGAATAGGGAACACTTCTGAATATTCAGCTCAAGGTTGGCATTCCTCAAATGTCCGAAAACTTCACGAAGGTTGGCCAGATGTTCTTCGAAATTCCTTCCCATAACCATGTCATCATCAGATACACCAGACAAGTTTTCCAAGTGAGTCTATGCATTATCAGCTCCATCAATCGCCGGAGAAAAAGCATAACGGTGAACTGATACAGTTTGCTACCAGTAGTAAATGCAGTCTTTTCCTTGTCGTCTCCATGTATGCCCACTTGTCAGTATCCGCTCTTCAGGTTCAACGTTGAAAACCATTACGAGCCTGCTTTTGTGGTCAGTGTGTCGCCGATTCTGGGTTCAATTTCCTATAGTCTACACATAATCTTGTAGATCCATCTTTTTTGGAAACTAGTACCACCGGACGGACCATGGACTTGATGATTCCTCGATAACGCCATCTTTGGTCATTTTCTCGACAATCTTTTCCACCTCCTGTTGTTTGGCAAATGGCAGTCTTCTTGGTGGTTATCGAATTGAATGGGCTTGACCAGTATCTATCCTGTGCTGTAATTGGTGATCCTGCGGACTCGAATAGGTCACTTTCCTTGACAATGAATTTCATGTCGGTTCCGTATTCATTCAGTGACGAATGTTTCAAGGATTTCTTCTTCTTCTTCAAGGATAACCGCTCGTTTCGCAATCTGCTACCCACTCAACTAGCTCGCATACTCCCATAATGTCTCCTCTCCGGGCTGTTACCATCAGAAAATACATCGGCAATTCTTACAGGGATGTCTCGTTTTGTCCTAATGAGAGCTCGTGCAAGTAATAATTAGCTGGGGGATTCTTCACATAGCTGTACTATTCCAATGCAGCACTCCGGGTCTTGTTCCAATCGAGGCCCAGCAATCTTCTCAGATGAACCAGGTATCCTGACAGGCAATCCGCAATTTGACAAAACGCTCCCTTTCGTATGGTGCAGTGAAAATAAATTGTTTTCCTCCAAATTTCATGGTTTTCTGCTTACCATCGAAAGAAAATCCATATTCACTGATCAGATACATCCCAAGACTCGTCTTCTATATCTGCCACAGAATCTCTTTCAGTTATTCGTAGTCTTCCGAGGGTTAATGTGATGTCCGCTTCCCCTCGTATTGGTGCATTCTCTCAGGTGACCGTTCGTAGGACAATATTGGATGTGAGCAGTATTACGCTGTCTGCTTCTAGGATACCGCTGCGAACCAGGGAAACTGAGGCACCAGTGTCTATAGTGCATATGACGTCTCTTTGGTTCACCTTTTCCTCTGATGGCCAAACTATCGGAGGTTCTTCTCATCGTGTTGACGTGAATGATCGACTATGGGGGCTTCGTTATCGTCAGCCAGCTTGCGCCCCGATAAAAGGTTAAATTTAGTTTTCCTAGTATCTATCTGAGGACTCTTTAGAGGTTCTGTCCTCGCAGGTGAGTGAGAACGAGGATGTGTTCTGGTCGGGGTGGTAACCTCACCCTGTAATCTCTCTTGAGATATCCGCTCCTACCACATCTGAAGCAATTTTTTCTTGATTGCATACTAGGGCTATCCATTGGCTATTGCTGCAGCTTCAAACTGCTTACGGTGCAAGGACCATGGCGATTTCCCATCAAAAGTCGGTGGGTTTACGGAATCGAGCGATGTGGCAACACTGTCACAGTGGTCTTGCATCTCCAATGATGAAAATTTATTTTCTAGTTCTTCTCGCATCCCTCACATTTCTTTCGTTGCTTCTTCTCGTCAACTTCTTCCAGTTCTGCGATTTTTCCCTCGGTTTTCTGGAAAATTTGCTCGAGAAATATTTTCTGTTGTTCTCGTTCCCTGTTTTGTTCTTCCAGAATTTTCCGGAACATTTCCTGCAACCGATCATTTTCCTCTTGTTTTTCTATCCGCCGCCTTTCCTTTTCGTCTTGCTTTTCTCTCCGCCGACGTTCCACCGCCTCTTTTTTTTTTTTTTTCCTCTTTTTTTTTTTTGCCGCCGTTCTTCATCGTCTTGCTTTAATCTCCGTCATCGTTTCTCATCCTCTTGTTTCTATTTCAGTCGACGTTCCCCCCCAAGAGCACCATAGTGACGGAAATAACTGATACTGCAACTTCGACTCGGTGGTCATTACGTAATCACCACTTAATCTACCACTATACAGTAAGATTAACTAAAAGTTTATATTTGCATGATTGTAGTCATGTAATTCCCATCTATGGTAGCCACTCCATAGTTCTATAACTTGTTAGTGTCAATTGAGGTACCACTAAGCAGAATCACTTTAAGGGCTTTAAAACTTGAAAGTTGGATTTAACCGTTGCGGTTAAATATCACTTAGAAGTCACGATCACTTTCAATACAGCATGATAGTTTCGGTGACGTTTTAGTAACTTCCATCAAACCTCCAATGTGACACTTGATTGTATTATGTGGTGGTGGCTGCCACGTTCTTGCTATCACCATAAGTGATTGCCACAGTTCGCATTCAATAAAAGTATCTACAGAGTTACAATTACCTCTAAAATTTACCATCAAGTGACCGTGAATTGGTCCGCGCGATGACAAAAGCTTACTTAACTTTTCTCGAAATATTTTATTGTGGCTTGAAAAAAGTTTGTTGCTGTTACATGAAACGTGAATGATTTTATTGAATATGAAATGGATTATGCGTTTTCAATAGAATTTTTTTCTTGATTTTGTATAAAAAGGTTCATTTGAATAGATCGGATCTCCGACTTAATATCCATACCTGGTCTCATTTGTTAATTCAGTTTGCCAAAATTCACCATATTTGTTACATGTCCTTTTTTAACAATTAATGGACATGTACCCAAAATTTCGAGGTTATAACTCTGAAGTGGCAGGCTATAATAGCTGCGACGTGTTCGCCACTTTCGAAGGTATAAGACCTATTGTAATTTTTTGATTATAAATTTTATGTGGTGAGTCATGGGTCTGCGACGTGGACGCCACTTTCTAGTGGTGGAAAAGTTAATGAGCTAGTTCCACTGGCCACTTTATGATGAGAGAAACTTCAGAATGGTATATTTTCAGTTTCTGCCACCTTAAAGTTATATTCTCCAAAAGCCGCCATATTTACAGGAATATGCTGGGTTGCCATTATGAGAGAAATGAACGAAACATTCAATAAAGATTTATTTGTCGTCAGTACTGCATCAAACGTAGTAAATTATTACATAAGTATCGGTTTCAAGTAACCAAGATTGATTAAAAAAATGTTTGACCGATTTAAGTACATAATTTCAGAGGCGAGTTATTTCCAAAATTATAATGCTTTCCTGAACACTCTTCATGTATTCAGATGGCGCCCATATTTCACAGTAAACTTTAATGTTTTAATTTTATCCCGATGAAGTATACAAATTCAATAGTCTTACCTACGTGTTTGTATGTTATATATCCTTGTACTTATATACTCGATCGAGTGTTAGAAATGAATCTGGTAAAATGGAAGAATGAGGAACATTTAATATAAAAATATGTTGCAGGACAGAGATCGAGCTACATATCAATTACACAAGTACAGTCAGTTGTTTAACGTGTCTAGTGTCGGCCACTACATATCCACGTTTTTGCCAGGTGACCACAACGTGGTTGGAATGTGGCTATTTGAGATCCAGGGACGTAGATGGGAACCTAGCGGACACCAAAAAAGTGTTCCCCATTTTGGTAGCCGCCGCGTGATAGAACCGTGTATATTACGTAGCAGTGGTTGTGGTCAAACACCTCAAAGTTTTCCAGAATCGTGGCCGCTACTTGGGTCATCCTGCCGCTTGATCATTTCCATAATAGCCTCCATATCGTCGTAGGGTGTATTTCTCATATTCACAATAGTTACTGAAAATCCTCACTATTGATATCAACTGTTACGAAACAGGGGTTCGTTTTGTAATCAAAACCAATTGTCGTTTATTCCAATGTTCGTTTATTCCACTTTGAAAGACAACACAGTAATACACTCTGACAAATACAATACTGAATAATCGAGAGGACGTCAAATATGAGGTGACCGTAAATCAAAAAAGGGTTTTTTTCAATCGATGCAAAAGGATATATTATATTGAAAAACTGACTGAATTCTGAAAAATATATTGATGATTACAACCTCTGATCATTTGATGCAAAAAATTCCGTTTATTATTTCGACGTTCTACTTGTATCCAACCTGTTTACAATAGAGTTTCACAACCATCGAAAAGTCATTTTATTTATTAATGACCAATGATATGTTGGAAGTGTTGCCAGTTTTCTATTTATTGTACACCTCATCACATTTATCAGTTCGTGAGCAGGAATTTCCTGAAATACGCGCTCAACTCTAACTCTCAAGTCCTCCAAAGAAGTTGGTCTCCTCGAGTATACTTTGGATTTTATGTGACCCCATAAATAAAAATCAATAGGGGTTAAATCGGGCGATCTGGCTAGCCATCTGATTGGACCATTTGTTCCAATCCATCTCTGCCCATAGGTATCACTAAGATATTGCCGAACAATATTAGCATTATGTGGTCCTGCACCATCCTGCTGAAAAAACATATTTTCCCTGATGTTCTCTAAGAATTGTAGATATCTTTGGCCCGTCGAAAAGAATTGGTCCAATGATTCTTGTCCCTATGAACATTAGTTTCCGCTTCTTCACTGACGATGAAGTGGATGTTTGATCAGCTGGTTCCTTCCTTAGCATCATTTCCAATTTCCTGAAATAGGTCCTCGGCACCTTAACGGATAACGAACAGCATTGACAGCGTTCTTCTGACATTCTCCGTATATCAATATCATATCGATTTGTTCGTTTCGAGAATAACGATTATTATTTTCCATTCCAAAAAAACTTTTTACAAGCGAAACGAGATGACAAGTAAAATTGTTATTTCATTTTTGACATGACATCAATCACCTACTGTTTTCCATGATTCCACGGCTACCTTTCATTTCATTAAACCTGAACGGATAACTCATTGGAATTTGTAGGAATCGTATAAAATGTTATACAAATTCAATAGTTGATCGTTTTAGTTTTGAACAAAAAGAAAGTAGTATATAATGTATATCGTTGAATTGGTAACTGAATTCTCCATCGAATGGCAAGATGGCCCTCGGTAGGTACCATTTGAAAAAAAACGATTTTTTTGTCAAAAATGCGTTCAGAAAATTTCAATTCCTGTTGTAGGATTTGTTATTGATCTTATCGATGAAATGACTATTATTACTGATGTAAATTAGTATAAATTTTAACCTGATCAAGGCCTCCTGGGCTAAAAACAATATTTTTTTTTTAGTCGTAAAATAAAAATTGTCGTATGTAATTTGAGCCGTAGAATCCGAAAAACATCAAACATACAGGGTGTTCCATTTGGAAAATCGAAGTTGGTGGCTATTCTGGCGAAACCGGAAGCTGGCCATTTTGTTTCCATATGTCTGTCAATCCGAAATTGTGTCTCATATCTATGTACAGAATTTCATTCGAATCGGTGGATAAGTGAAGGAGATATAGGCATGGCCCTAGTCCCATTGTCACCCGGTATATCTAATGAGGACAGATTTTGACATCTTAAAGAAGTCAAACTCTGGATGTTTATTTATGTGAATCTAGAACTATTTACGTCTAAAATAAGATAACTTACTTACATCTAGAAGAGATCTAGATGCGTTCAGAATCGGTATATTTCAGGATATTCCCAAACTATGTCCGCGTTTGAGTACCATATACATGTTAGTACAGTGCATGTTCAAGGATATAATAATAAATACAAGTAATGAAATTTTGGATGTTTTCAAACAAGGATCAATTGCCGACATCCACAAAATGCACATTTTTTTTAAATCTCTTTGACAATATTGAATTCCGTTCAAATCATCCTCCCGCCATTTATATCTTCGAACTATTCTGAATTGATTATAAACTAATAATGAAGTTGTCAAGGTTCAACACAGTCAAGGTTAGTGAATATCCAAATCAAGTATATGTTAATATTTAAGCTCATACAACAAACAGTATGTGCTCTTTATCAATGATAACATGATGTTCACGTGAAACTGTCCCTACTATTTTATTTACAATTTTTGTTATTCGGGAAAATATATTGTTTTTTGGAATTCCTGTGCAGTGCATTACAACTGATTCGAGAAGAAATGAATACTAAGTTCATTCTTACTTGTTGTTTGGTTGTTTTATTCGAAGGCAACAAGGAAGTGCAAGGAAAAGTTTATACAAGATGTGGACTTACTCAGGAGTTGCTTAACCTCGGTTTTGGCAGATCTTTAGTTGGAAACTGTATGTAAAAATTCCACATTATGCATATTATCATTTAGTGAAAATTGCTTTATTTCCATTTTTCTGTAGATGTTGAAGAAACAAACTCTATTCGATGCTATCTTAGCAAAAAATGTGTACTCATGTTGAGAAATCTTAAGTCGATGCAGTTATATAATTCAGTTTTTATATCATGTTTAACAATTGAAACTCGAGAATCATAAAAAATGCAAAGCTTTCATAAAAAAACAAAAAGAAATAATGTGAAATAAAAATCTAAGAAGCCTGGAAAAAACACTATCGTCAAAACGCCTAATGCTGGTGCATTTCAGAGAGTTCCAATAGGATGATATTCTTCTGAATATTATCTGGTTTGTGTGT
Source organism: Gonioctena quinquepunctata (assembly GCA_018342105.1). Lineage (NCBI taxonomy): Eukaryota > Metazoa > Arthropoda > Insecta > Coleoptera > Chrysomelidae > Gonioctena > Gonioctena quinquepunctata. The sequence goes on along the minus strand of JAFIRS010001761.1, from coordinate 45,667 downwards.
GTCGGTTTCTGCATATCGAGAAAGCGGCCAAGTGTAAGCCTCGCCCAATGTGTGTTTGTACCAGTGGAAAAATATGCAACAATACATTTATATATACCGGGTGTCAACGTATTCTTGAGACAAGTCATGGTTTCCAGGGTTCCGAGGATAAGAGATCTAAAATTGGCAAGGGTGTTCCTATCACTTCCGATTTCACCGGAAACGTCCCCATTTCGAGTGGAACACCCTGTATATTTTTCCTTTTTTGGATTCTAGGGACGATTCTGAGTACGATGACATAGTTTTAAGACGAAAAATTGGTCCATTTGATCTGTCAGAAACATTTTTATTTTTGAATCTAGGGTGCGTTGGACCCACTTCAACCAATCTGATGAACATGAATGAGTAAAAAATATTATATGACAGTTTTTTCCGCCTAGTTGAATACCTATGGCGGTTTGATATTTCCAAAACCATTAATTGTGAAAAAAGTAAATTGTTTCAAATGGCAACATCTCTTAGACACACATTCTTTAGATACTTATTTTCACGGCAAATCAAATGATTGTTTCGAATCGATAATCGGATTGATAACAATCCTAATACACTAATTATTTCTTAGGAAATTGGGGTATATCGCTCATCAAGTATGTTGTGGTTACAAAATTGAACGAACCCAGATTCATAACTTCAGTTTCACGATCAGAACGAAAGGTATAATTATTATGCGAATAAATCAATCTTTAAATAAGTAAACCATTCCGAAGGCACCCCTACTCGGAACTGAATCAAACTTTTAGTCTAATCAACAAGTTCAAAAACGTGTTAAATAGATATAAAGCTTCTAAAATTATTTTATCAATGAATTATTTATAATTGTTTTTTAACGCTGAAAATAGGGCTCCGCGAGGTCGTTACGGCATAGGCGCACCGTCTAAAAATAATTTTTTTATAGTATTAAATAACAATTAAAAAATTTGAATAAATTATGGTGTAATCTAGACACTTGAACAAAAAAACCTAGGTTAAAAAAAATTTCATGTCGATTTTTCAAAAAGTTACACCATTGTTAGTTAACTAATTTTTTTCCAATCTCTGTTTTTATAAATTACGACATAAAAGTTCAAATAATTGGTCTATAAAATTTTCGCTTCGTGGAGCTCTTTTCATTTAGGTACTTAATGAAGCAATGCAAAAAAAGTTTATTAAAGTTTATTATTTTGTTAATTATAATTTTTTTAAATTAACAAAAAATTAAATTTTTAAAAAATGTTATGAAAAATTTTTTTTTCGATCTCATTATTGCTGTTTTTGCATCTAATATAGGTATTAATTAACATTGGAAAAACAAATTTACGTCATTTGTTAAGAAATTGCTTATAAACAAACAGACTATTTTGGGATTTTTAAAACAAAATTTTTTACCATCATATTGCAAAGGTAAAATTATGAGAAAAAAAAATTTCTTAAATACATTTTTTTATTGTTTATAAACGTTTTTTTTATATTTCAATTGTTTAATGATTAGTTAAGAAATTATTTTATCCTTAAAAATCATCATTGACCTTTTTCAATGAATTAACAGAGAAATTTTTTTTTTTAAATAATATCATTGTTTATTAATTAAAATTTGTTATAAACAAATAATATTAACCGTCATATTTTTTTTCGAAAACTTAAGAAATAACAAAAACAACTATGCATAACAAAGTATAGAAAAAAATAAAAAATAATAATAATAATAAATAATAACAAATACAAAAAAAAAAATTTCTATACTTTGTTGTATATAGTTGTTTTTGTTATTCTTCAAAGTTTTCGAAAAAAAATAAAACGGGTAATATTATTTGTTTATAACAAATTGTTAAGTTAATAAACAATGAAATTATTGAGAGATAAGTGCCATGTGAAGTGGAATGAATAGAAAAATCGAATTTAAACGGTTTTCTTCACATAAAGGATTCAATATAAGATTGAACCAGAGAAAGGTAGATCTCAGGTGAAAAACAACTACTTTCCTGGCAAATACCACGCAGAACGTTGAATGATATTCACCTGAAAATCCATGCATACTTCATAAATATCAATGGACATTGAATGCAAATGTTTCTTTCTGATAAGCTCGATTATGTTTAATTTAAGTCGTGTTCACCTAACAATCGCATACCGGTTTCAGCTTCTTGCCTCATCAGTCGGAGTGTCAACACCAAAGTCAAGAACTCTGGCTGAAGTGAGACACAATGTAAACAAACCATCATCGATCTTGTAACACCTATAGGTACGCCGGAAAGATAAACTTTAACTGGCGGTACCTAGTGACAAGAACACTCGAAAATCTCCCACCTCGATAGGTTTCTAAATAAAGATTCCTTCTCAGTAGGATTGAGCCCGTCTAGCATATAGTGAGAGATAAGTGCATGTAAGTGGAATGAATAGAAAATCGAATTTAAACGGTTTTCTTCATAAAGGATTCAATATAAGATTGAACCAGAGAAGGTAGATCTCAGGTGAAAACAACTACTTTCCTGGCAAATACGCAGAACGTTGAATGATATTCACCTGAAAATCCATGCATACTTCCATAAAATATCAATGGACATTGAATGCAAATGTTTCTTTCTGATAAGCTCGATTATGTTTAATTTAAGTCGTGTTCCCCTAACAATCCGCATACCGGTCTTCAGGCTTCTTTGGCCTCATCAGTACGGAGTATCAACCAGCCAAAGTCAAAGAACTCTGGCTGAAGTGAGACACAACGTAAACAAACCATCATCGATCTTGTAACACCTATAGGTACGCCGGAAAGATAAACTTTAACTGGCGGTACCTAGTGACAGAAAGAAACACTCGAAAATCTCCACCTCGATAGGTTTCTAAATAAAGATTCCTTCTCAGTAGGAGTGGCAAGCCCGTCTAGCATATAGTGAGAGATAGTGCCATGTGAAGTGGAATGAATAGAAAAATCGAATTTAAACGGTTTTCTTCATAAAGGATTCAATATAGATTGAACCAGAGAAGGTAGATCTCGGGTGAAAAACAACTCTTTCCTGGCAAATACCGCAGAACGTTGAATGATTTTCGGGTGAATATCATTCAACGTTCTGCTGGTATTTGCCAGGAAAGATTGTTTTCACCTGAGATCTACCTTTCTCTGGTTCAATCTTATATTGAATCCTTTGAAGAAACCGTTTAAATTCGATTTTCTATTCATTCCACTTCACATGCATTATCTCTCACTATATGACAACGGCTGCATTCTACACGAGAGGAATCTTTTACTTTCCGGAAACCTATCGGGTGTACAGAGATGATGTGTTTTTTCTGTTCACTCAGGTATCTGCCTTAAAGTTTATTTTCCGGCGACCTATAGGCGTTAGCAAGATCGAGAGGCTGTTACTTCGGCTGTTCATTCAGCCATGATATTTTATGAGACGATTTCGGTAATTCGTATTATTACCTCCGAACTATGGGTTCCAATCTTGAGTCCTTATGAAAACCGTGTAATCTGATCTTCCGCTCCTAGCTGAACGAACACGAGACGTAAATTGAAATTTCATTTATCTGGACCGCCGTTATCGGCAAGGGTTAAAGATGATGATTTAGTGTCCACTTCGGATTTTTAGTATGAGGCAAACGCGTATGATGGTGTTACGAGAATATCCTTCGAAAACTGCTTCATTCGTATTATAGTATCAGGTAATATCTCACGTTCTTATTCCACCTGGTCTATTCTCTGGTTCAATCTTATATGAATCCTTATGAAACCGTTTAAATTCGATTTCATCATTCACTTCACTACTTATCTCTCACTATATGCTAGACGGGCTTGCCACTCCTACTGAAGGAATCTTTTATTTAGAAACCTATCGAGGGTGGAGATTTTCGGAGTGTTTCTTTCTGTCACTGGTACCGCCGTTAAAGTTTATCTTTTCCGGCGTACCTATAGGTGTTACAAGATCGATGATGGTTTGTTTACGTTGTGTCTCACTTCAGCCAGAGTTCTTTGGACTTTTGGCTGGTTGACTACTCCGTACTGATGGGGGGCCAAGAAGCCTGAAACCGGTATGCGGATTGTTAGGTGAACACGACTTAAATTAAACATAATCGAGCTTATCAGAAAGAAACATTTGCATTCAATGTCCATTGATATTTTATGGAAGTATGCATGGATTTTCAGGTGAATATCATTCAACGTTCTGCGTGGTATTTGCCAGGAAAGTAGTTGTTTTTCACCTGAGATCTACCTTTCTCTGGTTCAATCTTATATTGAATCCTTTATGTGAAGAAAACCGTTTAAATTCGATTTTTCTAATGAAATTATTGATTGAAAAAAATTATTTTCCTGTCAATTCATTGAAAAAGGTCAATGATGATTTTTAAGAATAAAATAATTTCTCAACTAATCATTTAAACAATTGAAATATAAAAAAAACTATTATAAACAATAAAAAAAACTATTTAAGGAAATATTTTTTTTTAAATCATAATTTTACCTATGCAATGAGATGGTGAAAAATTTTTTTCTAAAAATCCCAAAATAGTCTGTTTGTTTATAAACAATTTCTTAACAAATGACGTAAACATTTTTTTCCAATGCTAATTGATACTTATATCAGATGCAAAAAAAAAAATAAAAAAAAAAAAAAAATTGATAACTTTTTTAGAAATTTCATTTTTTGTTAATTTAAAAAAATTATAATTAACAAAATAATAAACTTTAATAATTTTTTTTGCATTGCTTTATTAAGTACCTAAATGAAAAGAGCTCCACGAAGCGAAAATTTTATAGACCAATTATTTAAACTTTTATGTCGTAATTTATAAAAACAGAGATTGGAAAAAAATTGTTAATTAACAATGGTGTAACTTTTTGAAAAATCGACATGAAAATTTTTTTTACCGAGGTTTTTTTCGTTCAAGTGTCTAGATTACACCATGATTTATTCAAATTTTTAATTATTATTTAATACTATAAAAAAATTATTTTAGGAAGGTTTTTGGCCCCATAACGACCTCGCACTGTTTGAAATTTAGACATGAAAATTTTTTTTAAAATAGAGATAGAGTTCCGGGACTTTTTCATCGGAAATTTCTTCCTCTTTCAGGATCTTTTTTCATAATTCCTTAAATATCAGTATTTTAGAAATTATTAACGAAAAACGAAATACCTTCTTTTTTTAATATTATTTTGTTAATAACAATCGCAATTTTTTACGTGCTAATAAACTCTTGAAAAACATTTTCCTAGACGTCATTTCGAATCGAATGAGCTATCGCTCATATTTTTAGGAGCTCTATATCTATTTAACACGTTTTTGAACTTGTTGATTAGACTATTTGAAATTCTTGATGAAACGCTCTGGGTAATTATACATTTTTCGATTCCGCAAACATCTCCAAGTAGGTCTACTCAGTTACGGAAACAAAAATTTCAGATTTATTCCCATTCTCATCACAGAACTCTAATTGTTTGGTAAAAATCGAAAGTGTGCTACGGAAATAACTCAACGACTCAAACAAGAAACTCCCAACCATGAAACTTTTATCATTGATGACGTGACGGAAATCAATGTTGTAGCATTTATAGAAGTAAATCCTACCGCTTCTACTAGGGAAATTAGTCATGAGCATATAACTCACCTATGTCGACCCTTACAAATAATTTACAATAAAATGTTACATACTGACCGATTTCCTAAACTATGGAGAACCTCACGCATTTGCCCTGTTCGTAAGTCAGGAAAGGCAAATGATATTACCAACTACAGACCAATTGTGCTGATATCATTCTTCTCAAAACTTATTGAAATCATCCTGTCGGATCTAATTTATAATAACATTGGCAGATCTCTCTCGGAATTCCAACATGGATTCATGAGAGCACGAAGCACTGTTTCGAATCTATGTACCTACACTCACTCAATATGTTTCGAAATCCTTAGATGATAAAAATCAGGTAGACGTCATTTATACTGATTTCCGTAAGGCGTTCGACAGAGTTTCCCATGAATTACTTCTGAGAAAGTCGATTCGGAATTTCTGCGAAACTCCGAAACCTTCTGAAATGTTACCTCTCGAACAGAGAGTTTGTTGAATATGAAGGGGAAAAAGCTTTGAGTTTATCGCCTGTTCTGAGGTGCCGCAGGGCTCAAACCTGGGGCCACTTTTATTTCTTATGTTTGTAAACGACATTTGTGACTCCATAAAATAAAAAAAACTTCTTTTCGCAGACGATATGAAACTCTCCAATTGTCCACAATTATTTATTGAAGGATACCATCATTACGAGGGTATCTATAATAATATAATAATAATAATAATCTTTATTTCCGTTTAAAAGTTACATTGTATGGACATTATCAATAACTGAACCTAAAAGTAAAATACAGGAAAACACATTAAGTTAGAAAAACTAGCAAAACTAAATATTCGGTAGACTTATAGTTAGTTAAAGTTACATTTAAAATTCCGACAGTGAATAAAAACAGTTTTGCACTAAAAATAATATCAAATCTTTGTTCAATAGTGAGATATTTTTGAAATTTTTAATATCTGTAGGCAAGCTATTGAATATAATTGAGGGCATACTATATCAACTTTTGCAAATGGAATATACACGAAGGGATATACATTTTTCTAGGGAAATGGAAGCTTAAAAAAAAGAAACGGTATCCAATGGATAATCGATGTGAAAAGCCGTGAGATGCATGGAAATATTAACTCACTTAAGTTCAGTGAAGAACTTGTCCGTGAGTATACCTCCATCTTTCATTTCTTTGTATGGTTTGAATATTCTTCAAAGGATACAGGTATATCATTAAAGTTCTGAAAGTATCTGAATGAAGGGATCTAGGAATAACGTTTGACGCAAAATTAACGTTTTCGTCACACATAGAGGATATCACAAATAAATCAATGCGTCTTCTTGGATTTGTCATACGAATTTGCAAAGAATTCAAATCACCAGAAGCAATGAAATGCATATTTTTTGCTTTGGTGAAATCGAAATTGGAATACGGCAGCCAGATATGGAACCCGCATTACACAAAATACAGTGACAAACTAGAAAATGTTCAACGTAGATTTCTGAAATTCATGTATCTCAAAGTTCATGGTTCATATCCAGAAAGACACTGTGAGTATAATCTTCTCTTGAAGAAACCATATTTCTTTGAGAAAACGTCGTGAAATTTCCGACCTTACTTTCATTCATAAACTTATACACAATGAAATCGATTCATCAACATTACTATCTTTATTGAACTTCAATATTCCTCGTTTAGCCTCTAGAACGAACCTTACCTTTCGTATTGATGTACCGAATTCCCAACATCATTTCTATAATTGTCTAAATCATATGTGTAGATGTCTAAACAATCTTCCCTTTTCAAATGCATCCCAATTCAAACAAATTTTATATAGGCTCATCTCGAATTGAAATGTAATTTCAGAAAGTATTGTTACTTTATTAGTTATTGTTAACATATAAACCTAGAATAAGTATAGTGTGTTACACAAATTTTACGTTATATACTCCTATAATTGGACTCTTTTGTCTGTTGGATGTATTACTACTATAAATAAATAAATAAATAAATGAGTTACAAATTAGTCATGAGTCAGCAAGAATCATTTTGAAAAAGCATAGGTATAGGTCGTTTAAGTATCAAATGCACCAGCATTTCCATGAAACTTGTGAAAATCGAATGTGATTGACTTTGTTTCTTCGATATTGTTTTCCCACGAGTCAAGATTCACGAACAATGGAATGTTTAAACAAAACTGCAGATATTGGGCGCAACAGAATCAGTGTTTAATGAAGGAAAGTAATTTTTTTTTTATGTTCTGGTTCCCACGAAAAGGGATATCCTGTAATGTTCAGAGAACATCGTGGGAACCAAGGGAAAGAAGGTAGGAGTTGGTGTTCTTCTTAAATTTCTGGAGGTTGTATGCCTCGGGGAAAACCTCCCTAGGCAATGAGTTCCAAAGCCTCGCTGTTCGTTGGATGAACGAGTCTTTGGAAAGTGATGTTCTGCAGGTCTCCAAAGTGACCACGAAGGGGTGTGATGACTGAACTTGACGGGTTAGTCTCGAAGAGACTGCCAAAGCAGGAACGATTGTTGATATTTCAGAAGAGCATCGCCCATGAAAATATCTATAAAATAGAGACAAATCGCCAACTTTTCTACGGTGTTCCAGACAAGTGAGCGAGTTTGTAAGCGAGGCATCACCGACGAGACGAATTGCCCTTTTTTGGACAGAATCCAATAGCCTCAGGATATGTTTAGGTGCCGCGCTCCAAATATGGGAACAGTATTCCAGGACAGGTCGGATCTGTGCCTTATAGATCATAAGCAGCTGAGTGGGGGTGAAATAGCTCTTGGCACGAAACAAAAAACCAAGTTTTTGGGATGCACTTTTGGCAATGGACCTCACGTGATTTTACCAGGAAAGGTTATTGCTGATAGTAATACCAAGCATCGATATGGATGACTTCAGTGGTATGGTTACTCCTGACAAAGTTATGTTAGGCACAGTGAGATCGGCTTTTCTAGAGAAAAGACATGCTTGTGTTTTGCTTGCATTGAATTCTACCAAGTTATTAGATCCCCACTCGAGAATTGTGGCTAAGTCCATATTTATATTATTAACATTTTTTCCTCGTTCATTTCTGGTTTCACGGGCTGATATAGGGGCCCTGGAAGAGAAAGCGGCATGGAGGGTACTATCATCGGCAAAGCTGTGTACTGGACATGAAGTTGCTTTCAACAGGTCGTTGATGTGAAGTAGAAATAGTGTTGGTGCGAGAATAGATCCTTGCGGAACACCAGCATTTATGAGTAGAGTGTCAGATGAAACTCCATCGACCACTACATGGAGAGACCTGTTTGAGAGAAAACTAGCAAGCAGAGAACACAGCTGAGGGGGCAAGCCATAAGACGGAAGCTTGGCGAGGAGTCCCTGGTGCCAAACTCGATCGAACGCCTTGGAGATATCTAATGCCACAGCTAAAGTTTCTCCATACTTTTCAATAGATAGCTGCCATATATGTGAGACGTAAGCGAGCAGGTCACCAGTTGATCTCTGATGGCGGAAGCCATATTGCCTATCGTTGACAATTCCTGATATTTCATGAGCTCGATGTTGATGGCTTTTTCCATGACCTTTGAAATAATAGATAGCAGTGCGATAGGTCTGTAGTTGCTAGGTAGGGCCTTTTTGCCTTTTTTAGGAACTGGCTGTACTCTTGCAATTTTCCAATTGGACGGAAATACCCCCAAATTGTAAGAGTGGTTGAACAACTTGCAAAGAACAGGTGTTAGTTCGGGGGCACATTTCTTGAGAACAATCGGCGGGATTCCGTCAGATCCACAGGCTTTGTTGGTGTTGAGACCCAGCAAAATCTTTCTGATAGTACGTTGGCGAAAGGTGATCTCGGGCATGTGACTGTCAATAGGTGTAATGTTCGGGGGTTGTTTTCCCGATTAATCCAGAGTGGAATTTCCAGCAAATAGGTGCGCAAAGATATTGGCTTTTTCCTGGGCAGTCGTTGCTAGTGTTCCATCTTCTTTGGTTAGAGGAGGAAATGAGCTGGAAGTGAAGTTTCTTCCCACAGTTTTGGCGAAAGACCAAAATGAACGGGATCCGTTAGGACATTCAGCAAGTTTTGATCTTATTTTGGCATTGTGGGCATCTTTTGAGCATTCTATTGTCTCTTTGCATATGCCTCTAGCCTCGACATATGCTGCTCTGGTCTCAGGGCCCGGATTTTTTAGCCATCGATGGTATGCTGCCTGTTTGGAAGCCACAGCTCTAGAGCAGTTTCTGTTAAACCAGGTCTTATCGGATGTTGTTCTTCTTTCGGTATTCGGTATGTAGGTTTGCATCCCCAACATGATGATTTCAGAAATTGTCTCAGCACATCGTGTTGGATCTACTGAAGAGAAACAAACTCTCTTCCATGGAAACGCTGAGAAAAACATACGAAGACCTTCCCAGTCGGCCGAATTGTAATGCCACATGAGTCGGGGTGGTATTGTGCAGCTCGATGGTAAATGGAAAGAGCATGTTGTGGAGATGAGGGTGTGATAAGAGTTTCCAAGTGGGGCACAAACTTCTATTCTATACGGGTCAGGATTGGTGGTGAGGAAAAGATCTAGTGTATTGGCAGACTGGTTGTTGACATCAGGGATGCGGGTTGGTAGCTCGACCAGTTGTTCTAGACCATGAGTGATGGCGAAGGCCTCGGCTTGACGACCCGCATCATCTGTTTTGTTAGAGAATTTGAGCCAGGCAGCGTTATGTACATTAAAGTCTCCCATGATTATGGTTTCAGCTGTTGGATGGTTCTCCTAAATGTAGTCCAGTTTGAGTGATAAAAACTCAAAGAGGTCGTTATATGAAGGTTCATTAGGTGATAGGTAAAGGCAGCAGAGGAACTTAGTCAGTTTGGTATCAGATAGCTTGAACCACATCACATCAAAGTCTTTCGGTTCCAAACTCTCTTCACGCTGGCATGAAAGGTTAGCCTTAGCGTAAAGGCAGACTCCACCTTTGAACCTGAATCGAGAATGGAGTTCGTAACCAGGACAAAGCATATGGACCTTGTTGGTGGACGAGTTTACTTGTGTTTCTGTTAGAGCCAGAATATCCGGTTTTTTCGTCTGTAGGTGATGGTGGACGTCATTGATGTTCTTGTTGAGTCCGCGGATGTTGCAAAAATTAATCTTTAATGTTGAGTCCCCTCGAGTACCTCTCGCCCGGAAATCCGAATGGAGAGGTATTTTGCTTCCGGAGTGTTTTACTCTAGGAGACTTCAGACTTTAGACTTCAGCAAAGATTCGGAGTAAACGTATGGCCTGATGTAATCGGAAGTAAAATAATTGAACCTATTTTATTTCAAGGACAGTTGACAGGGTTAAGGTATTTAAAATTCCTTCAAAATGATATTGTACAATTGTTAATGGACTTACATTTGCTGTTTCTAAATGATATATTTTCAAAAATATGGGACTCCGCCTATAATACCATCCAAGTCATAAACTATTAGAACCGGTCAATGAGCGAGTAATTGCAACGAATGGTCCTGTAGTTACCTGCCCGATCACCTTATCTCAATATTTTAGACTTTTTTGAATGGGCATATGTGAAATATGTGCATTCGTGTTTGCTACCATAAATCCTGCCAAGTAAAGTGATGCCAAACACAATTGATACCAGGAATTTGACGAAATGCACTTCAAATATTTTTTTGTTGAATTGGATTATAAACTTCTGTTAATGTGAAAATTTTTTTTTTCAAAGATATTGATGAGCAATAACCCCATGTACTTTTTTTTCGACAAATAATTAGTGTATTAGGATTGTTATCCATCCGATTTTCGATTCGAAACCATCAGGGATTCGTCGTGAAAATTGGAATCTAAGGAGTGTGTGTCATTTGAAAAAATTGACTTTTTTACAATTAGTGGTTTTGGTCCACGCCTCTGGATGCAAAAACTAAAAAATGCTTCTGAAAAATCAAATGTGCCAATTTTTCGCTCTAAACTATGTGATCATACTCAGAATCGTCCCTAGAATCCAAAAAAGTAAAATATACAGGGGTTCTATTTGAACTACCCAGTTGGGGTCGTTTCCGGTGAAACCGAAAGTGATGGTAGAGTATGGAATATTGAAATGGTTTCCAATTCTTGAATCCAACATCCCTGCCAAGTATGGATCTCTGGAAACCATGGCATATATGTATAGATATGTTGCCCAATGGGCTCATAAAGCTTGGACTATTCAACTGAAAAAAAAAGGATTTCCAATGCTATGGAAAATAAGCTGCGCCCATAATTTTCTTTCCGATTTACACAGTGATAAGATGATGGCATCCAATAAAGCAGCCAATGAGTTGCTAGGATTCAACTTTGATCTTGTAGTTTTTGTTAAATAACCCTCATTGATTTTTTTATATATGAATTAATTGTATTTAATCTTCAACTTAGTATGAATGGAGTAATTGCATTTTTCTTAAATGATGTAATATTATGTGAGAATCGAAAAAAAACAAGATGTTCTTCTATTGCAAGGCGTACACGTCTCTTCCTAAATCATGGCATGATCCAGAATAATATATTCCAAGGATAACAAAAACTTTATCGCGATATATCGCGATGCATGATGTATTTTGTATAGATCTCTCCAATAATAATTTTTCATCTGTCAAGTGTTGATATTGAATGGAAATGATAACTCCTCCATAGATAAGGAACTGTGGATAAATCTAGATTTGTTCCTTTCATAAATACATTGCCTTTTCCCATTTCCAACGCTATATTCAGAAATAGTTTAATTTAGAAATATAGATCATCATTTTGATTTATCTTATTGGCAGAATGAATGTGTAATAGAACTGAATTTGAATCTTTGACTCTAGTAATATACTATTCCTAAATGAATATGAATGGCTATGATGATAATGATTACATTTATGGATTTCTCAGTAAAAGTAAGGATTTGTGTTCTCAATACATCAGAGGGAAATACTTTGAAATATTACATAGGTGACTTTATGTTCTATGACTTGGAGTACCTTTGTAAGTGGCGCCGCAGTGGCAGAATCGGGCAAATTCATCCGTATAGTTCAATTTATCCGCATTTGCCCCTTTGATAAATAGTGTCTTTTTAAAGTTCGACAGTTTAATTTTTTTTGTTTCAAATGTGAAAACTGCGTGTGATTCTGCGTGTATCAACTTCGAATAATATTAAGCCCCGGTTTCGGAAATTGCGCTAGTAATGAATAAAAAGCAGATTGAGAGGAGTTCGTATAAGGCTGCATTAGAGGGCTGAACACGCGCACTGCGAACATGTGATTCGCTTGTCATCGTAGTGTTTACATGTAATTTATTGTGATAAATGGTTCATCGTCCCAAAAATTTAATAACGAAAATTAGGACCAGGGAGTAAAATTAATTTTTTATCGCTGACGTTTCGGAATTAATTTATTCCTTTTTCAAAGCTGAAATGACAATATTCACATATAGATTGAAACAAAGAACATATCTATGACCCACCTTTAAAACTAAGTTTTTTCTGCTCATGGATTCAACTGAAAAACTGTTGAGTAGTCGATACAAACTATGGTCGATAAAAACACATTGGCACAAATTACACATCAAAAACTTTAAAATTGCATATAAACAAATACAGACACGTTGAAAAGAAACAACACACAACCGTGTATGGTCAATATTCAAATGATCATCCCACCTGAAATATTCCAGCGCTACATAGGTAAAGAAATGAAAAAAACGAAACAAAACAAAACTTTTGGGTATCATTATTCAGAAATCTGTTTTTCTTTTGAACCTTTCTAGAATATGGGTGTATATTTTGGTCAGTTTTTTTGGTTTACGCAATTATCATGGAGATTGATTTGAATATTTTCTCCCAACAATCTCTTTGAATAAGTCATCTCTTTTTCCAAAATGTTTACTGAATCGAAATCAAAATTGCAAGTCGATTCAAAATGATGTGCAGCAAGTGCTGTTTTTTCTTTTTTATTTCTATTCTTTTCATAGCAGCCATATTTGTGTTGATATATTCTGGTTTTTAGGTATTGTTTAGTTTGCCATATATAACATTCCCCACATTCACAGGGAATACTATATATAACACATGAATCTGATTTAGCTGGTATCTCATCTTTTAACTGCGTGAAATTTTGCTGTAGTTTTCAAATTGTAAAAAGCAAACTTGTGCTGAAAGAATGTTCTTATAAGTAATTCAAAATTCTCCCCGAATTGGTAGGTTTCATGAACCAATTGCTGAGTAATTTCCCATTGTTATCTCTTATGATCTGGAGATCCAGAAATGGCAGTTTGTTTTTTTTTTCTATTTCTAACTTGAACTGAATATTTGGGTTGAAACTATTGAAAATATTCAATACTTCATCAGATTTGTCAGCTGGAATATCAAGAATGCAATCATCAACATAATATTTAAAGAAAGTTATATTAAATTACAATTTGAAAAGTACAGCAAAAGTATTCACGCAGTTAAAAGATGAGATACCAGCTGAATCAGAATCATGTGTTATATATAGTATTCCCTGTGAATGTGGGAAATGTTATATAGGGCAAACTAAACAATACCTAAAAACCAGAATATATCAACACAAATATGACTGCTATGAAAAGAATAGAAATAAAAAAGAAAAACAGCACTTGAGGCACATCATTTTGAATCGTCGTGCAATTTTGATTTCGATTCAGTAAACATTTTGGAAAAAGAGATGACTTATTCAAAGAGATTGGAGAAATGATTCAAATCAATCTCCATGATGATTGCGTAAACCAAAAAAGTGATACACAAAACCTGTTCAAAATATACACCCATTTTCTAGAAAGGTTCAAAAGAAAAACAGATTTCTGAATAATGATACCCAAAAGTTTTGTTTTGTTCCGTTTTTTTCATTTCTTTATCTATGTAGCGCTGGAATATTTCCGGTGGGATGATCAGTTGAATATTGACCATACACGGTTGTGTGTTGTTTTATTTTAACGTGTCTGTATTTGTTTATATACAATTTTAAAGTTCTAAAGTTTTTAATGTGTAATTTGTGCCAATGTGTTTTTATCGACCGAGTTTGTATCGACTACTCAACAGTTTTTTAGTTGAATCCATGAGCAGGAAAAACTTAGTTTTGAAGGTGGGTCATAGATATGTTCTTTGTTTCAATCTATATGTGAATATTGTCATTCAGCTTTGAAAAAGAAAAAATTAATTCAGAAACGTCAGCGATAAAAAATTAATTTTACTCCCTGGTCCTAATTCCCGTTAAATCCAACTTTATGTAATTTATTGTCAAGTGTCTTCTAGTCAATCAATTAAGATATACTTTATTGTCGGAAGAAAATATATCTCAAAGACAAAGCTTCTGTACAGATTAACTAAAAGGAAAGTTAAAAATATAGTATCTAAAATATGATACACACATACATTTAGGACAATCGAGAACATAAAACAAGTAATGTATATTAACACAAAACAAGTAATGTATATAAAAATGATATAAAGTATTATATTGGATTATTTTATATTATATTATACATTGATAAAAAATAGTATATATTCAGTCTCTTGAGTTATCTAAGGATTATGAAATAGTTTCCGAGTATGGAGAACTGAGAATTGCTAGTGGTTAGATGCAAAGTAATCGTCCAGATCATAGTTTGATTGCTGTACCAGGATTTTTTCCTCTCTTTCCTCTTCCTTTTCTGAACCGCATGAGACAAGTTGTGCCCTAATGGTTAGACGCAGATGATTATACATGTTGATGCCGTTGTAAATTATAGAGTCTCTCGCCATATTATTTGTTGGACTTGGTAATCTGATAACGTTGCTTCGACGAGTATTATAGTATAAATCATTTGTTTCGAGGAGATTTTTATTTTTATGTATTAGGTACTGATTCTAGAATGTATAGAGATGTTATTGTCAGGATTTTCTGATCTTTGAATAACTGCCTACAAGAATATCTTTACCTTTTTTGTAAATATACCTCGGAGCTCTTTTTTGGAGTACAAAAGCATTTTTGTAAAAGTAAGAGCAGCATGCGTCCCAAAATGCAATCCCGTACCTCAAATGAGATTCTATTAGAGCAAAATACGCGGTTCTAGCTGCGGATAAACCCAGTTCGTTTGAGATTACTCGAATTGCGTAACATCCAGAAGACAACTCATTGCAGAGATTGTTGATGTGATAGTCAAATTTCAGTTTTATGATGATATTCATTCCAAGAAATCGTGTTGTGAATTTTTTCATTGGTCAATGGTAAATCTGGAAGATTACAACGGAATGTGATTATATTGTTCTTTTTGTGTTAATCACCAGGGAATTGGAGTCGCACCATTGTTTCTTTATAATTAACTCTTCTTTATAATTAACTCCTTCGATTTTATAAAAGATGTTGCGATGAAATATCATGCCAAAGGAAAGAGTGATCTTAGCAGTGATTTCAGTCGTGATGGAGCAAGTGCATTACAAGCCACATTGTTTTTTCGAGAATCAGTCTGTAAAAAAGGAACAGCATTAGAATCAGTTTGTAAAAAAAGGAACAGCATTAGTGCGTTCGTGTGTCAGGTGCGGGAAGTAAAAAAAATATTATTCCAGCATACTTGCGAAAGTGATTAACCAAGTAGCAGTACTCTGTCGAATTAGAGGTGAATACATACTTTAACAACATTTGATAACACGAATAAAAATAATGTTAAAGAAATATGAATAAATATGACCGAAATATATTAAAAATATTGTTTTCTTTTCTATATACATACATTTTCACATTGTTTTTTCATATTGTTCGTTTACTGTCAGAATTTTACTAAAAAAATTATTTTCAATGTGTTACATAATTTTTTTTTTTCATTTGTTTTATTTATGCTTTTTCAGATTACTATAATTATTAGTATAAGAAAAATTAATTGTTTATATCAATGTAATTTTTTTTCAGAAATATGTATTAAAAAATTGTCAATTGTCCTTTCGTAGATTGATTGTAACAAAGATGTTACCAGAACTTGCAGAGCGAATGCTCGTGGTGACTGTAAACACGTTTACGCAGTATTTTCATACATAAACGCTCACCGAGGGACGTCCAAACATTTGATTTGAGGTTATTTGCGGCCGAATCATTCATTGTCGTTCATTTATTATACGCGCACTTTCAACATTGGGTCTTTCTTTGATACGGAGCTTTAACGCGCCGAATTACAACACAAACGTCGTTTTGATGTTTGGGACTGAAAAATTTAAACTATCGAACTTTGTAAACGCCCGTTTTACAAAGCGGTAAAAGCAGATAAGTGACACTATACGGACGAGTTCGCCCGATTCCACCACTGCGGCGCCGCACGTTAAACTCCTCCCCCATGCTCCAAGTCCATAGCAATATTAAGTCGTTGTAATGTATAAAAAATACTGAATTATTCAATGTACCACTTGTAGCAGTACTGTCTCTAGTTGAAGTTAAACTTCTTTAAGCGCGACTAAGGGGCAACTGAATGCTTTGGATGACGTAAGCGTAACGGAAGTAGACAACCGTAACATCAGCCGGCGTGAATTATTTACGTGAATAACGTGCTGCTTGTCCAAAATATTATCATCAGCTTACATTTTATTGCGACCGTATCCACATGCTTATGAAGTGTTTATTTCGATATTTAATTTGTGAGTCAATATTTTCCAGAAGTGAAAGTTATTATAAGCGGATTTAAAAAAACGATATCATAAAAACATCAAAGAATAGTGCTGTATTGAATTGAAATGGCTGAATCACATGAGAATTTTACACTTTCATCTATAAATAATGATAAACGGAAAAATCAACCATCTAATGATGTCTTGCCGCTTATTTATTTGATCAACATTCAAATTTTTCTTATTAAATCAGTTTATAATATCTTAGATCTTACAGCTTTCTAAGTATTTTCTCTCAAGGTTATATATAGTAAATAGTTTTCAATAAATGAGATGTGGTGTATATTAATTAATGTTTTAAAATTGCAATAAAATATATCTTCCAAATTACTATAATCAAAAATACATTGTTCGGTATGTCAACATACATGATCAACCTTGGATTATCGTTGTTCTTTACATTTATCCCAAGAAAAATGTATCAAACATTATAAAATTCATGTTGAAAAGGGAAACATTCTCAATTGAATATTGAATAGAAATATTTTTCTGTGAATTGAAAAATCCACGATAAAAAAGAAGTTATTTTTGGTGAGTACTCTCTCTTGGAGAACATTCTTCTTTGCCTCATTCATCTTTATGAGTTCTCAATTAAGACTGGAACTGGAAATCAAATAACTATTTGGATGAAAATGCAAATTTTCAATTTCAGATTTTTCTTTTGAGTTAGGGTCTTTTCAGAATATCTATCAGATGTAGTTCAATGTCCAGCGTGGCTTTAGCCGGGGAAGTAGTTGTTTTCTGTTAGACATTCACAAAAAATAACTTCATTTTTATCGTGGATTTTTCAATTCACAGAAAAATCTTTCTATTCAATATTCAATTGAGAATGTTTCCCTTTTCAACATGAATACCCCACAAGAGGTTATCTTGACGATGGAAGATAGTGACTAAAGTTTATCTTTCATCGCAGATGATTCCACATCTGTTTTTTTTCAATATTTACTCCATTTTACTATTGAAGGTTCAGCTTTTTCAAATAGCAATTACCATGAGTTACCAATTATTCTTGCTGGAGATTTCTATGTTAATTGCTGTTTAGAAGAATCTCAACCATTAATTGATTGCTTGATAGAAACATTGAATTCAACAAGAATAATTCTCCACTTTAATCAACAACGAGATATGATACCACAATTGATGCAGTTTTCTCAAGAAATTTAGGAAATTTGCAAAGCAGAGTTTATGTTTCTTACTCTAGTTATCATAAACCTGTATTTCATATTTAAATTTTAATAATAATTGAATTATTTTATTTGTAATGATTGATCTAAATAAGTGTATGACTTTCTGTTGCTCCCTGTAATAGTTATTTATGCAACACGTGTAAAAAGTAAGTGTTTATTGCACGCGACGTCGCATGCAATAAACACTTTCAGCACGAGTTGCATACAATATTTTTTATCACACCTGCATCATAATCCTTGTTTTATGAACTAAAAAGCTTGTGAAATCTCAAGATTAAAACACGTAAAAAGCGTGCAAAATCTCAAGATTAAAACACGCCGTGTTTTAAAGGTTGCTAGGTAACAAAAACAAGTCCAACTTTTTATTTATGTGTCAAATTACATCAAAAATATAAAACAATTTGATTAATTTCTGGAATTTTCTGGTATCAACTTTGATTCAGCATCTTCGGCTAACTTCAAAATTTCGGATGAGAGTTCTCCTTGATTCGCAACCATTTTAAAATTATCAATCATATGAACTGTGAAATAAGCTTGTAAACAACATTGCTATATCCATGTCAACAAGACGTGACATCAGAGATGTCCATTCCATACCTGATTAGATGTATTGAAATAAAAGGAACATTATCCTGATCTAAAATTCATTTCCAGCTTTGTTATTGAAGTTATGGTGCAGGTAATAAAAAATAGCTTATGACGTATGGTACACGTGTATAAGTGCCTTTAAAGCACTTGCAACGTTGAGGGCACTCCGCGTCGTGCCCTCAAACTCGTTGCGCGTGCTTTAAAGGCTCATTTATACACTTGAATCATAATATACTATTTTCTACGTTCATGCAAAAACAAAAAAAATTTATTTAGGTGGAAAATAGGTGTAGGAAAATAAAAATCGTTATTTAGTAGCAAAATATTGAATACTTAATTAGCACTGTCGATTTGCATTGAGAAAGTTGTTGTTAGGAACAATTTAACTCGTACTTTATTTTTGATAAAATGCATTTTCCAGTAATTTCGTAATTCAGTATGCAATAAATATGATGGAAAATAATATAAAATAGCAATTGTTTGAAATATAATACAATATCACAGAAAATGGACTAAATATGGCGTCGATTTGAACGTCTATGTTTGTCATGATCACAAAACGCTGTAGTAGAATGATGACAAATGAGTGCAAAAATAAAAAAGCAAAAAATCCAGAGAGAAAAAAATCAATACCCTAATAAAAAAAATACGCGCGGTTGGATTAAAACTTTTTTGACGTCGTGGCAGATATTAAGATTAAACTAGAAAAAAATCATGTTAGAATTTAATAGTATATATTGATAATATAGTTTCTCTACGTTCATGCAAAAACTAAATCTTTATTAAACTATATTTAGTGAAAAAACTGGTTCTTTATTGCACTAGTGCAATGAAACTTTTTATTTTTATTGAACTAGTGCAATAAAGAACAAGTTTTTTCACTAAATATAGTTCTGTAAAGTTTTGTTTTTTGCATGAACGTAGAAAAATTATATTATCAATATATACTATTGAATTCTAACATGATTTATTTTTAGTTTAATCTTAATATCTGCCACGACGTCAAAAAAGTTTTAATCCAACCGCGCGAAAATAAATCATTAGTGTATTAATTCTTTTTCTCTCTGGATTTTTTGCTTTTTCATATTCATATTTCCTTTACCGCTTTTTTGGTATTTTCACCCATTTTGGTCGAGTGAGATATAATTTTCATGAGATGTCTAAAAAATCTGGTGCTTTCACTTATAGGTACCTTTATGAGTTCAGGATAAACTTGGCACACCTGCTTACTTGATAAAGAGATATCACAAGAACTACAGTTCCAGATGGCACTCAATCTCGTTTCTAACTGTAATTAAGTAAACTGTAACCTCAGGTCAAATTCAAATATATTTATTCAACAATTAGTCACAAGGTTGGTTGGCTTGGATTCAACTTCGGTAGCAATGTTAGCCAAGTAAGGTTAGGTTGTGTTCCCTTCTTTAACGTAAGATATTGACAGAAACATCTACGCCGAAGGCGTGTCTTGGGCTGTAGACTACAGATTGGAGGGCCAACAAAATGGTAGCGCTCGACTTTTGACCGTCGAGTTAAGGTAATCAACATCGTAAATATGAGAATCATTATGAAAAGAAAAAAACTGGTATGTATTAACATTCTGAAGAAAAGTGAAAAAACTACTAAAAACACATGAATAAGGGTGTGTGTTTGTGGTGTTTTTGTCAAAAGAATGGCGAATTATAAGTCAGAATCTCGAAAAGTATTTGAGAGTGCCACGTTTTGACTTCGGATTCGTGTTCTGAAGGCAACAATACGATGATTTCATCAAACGGCATGGTGCGAGTCTAAACACTGGCTTTTCATTTTGATTTTTTTGGGTAAGGGAGGTTGGTTTATTTAGAAAAAAAATATTTTTGCAATCTGTGGATTCTTCCTGAACTGCATTTTTTCCAAGAATAGTTTGTCGTTATTTTAGCTTGTTGGGAGCATCGAAAACTCCAGTATTCATATTGTCGATTCTCCATAGCCGGCTTGGTAACGGTGCAGTTGATATTCAACCGTGCAACAATAAATATTTCAGAGTTATATTTCGATGTTTGCACATTATTTTATAAAGGTGTATAAATAATAAAAATAACTAATCAGAAAACAACCACTTTCCTTAATATATTTTGATACTTGTGGCGAAATGGAGAAATATTAATCACCCCAATTCAGGTTGAGGAGAACCATAGAAGGTCAAGCAGACAATGGCCAATGCCTGCGAATCCGAATGAAATGATCAATAATTCGATCTAACATACCTATTTTATAGATTAGTAGTAGTGCGCAATTTTTCAATGAAATTGGTCTACTATTATGTATTACTGACTTCTCTTTTTAACCGACGAAACCAAAAAGGAGGAGGTTCTCTATTCGACCAGTATATTTTATGTTTTTCCATCATATTTTTTTATGTATGATCACGCATAACTTTTTACTGAGGCGTCCGATTCCGATAATTCTTTTTTCAGTGGATAGGGTGTACTTCGAAGTTGGTCCCATTTGAATTTAAAAGATGAAATCCACCCCTAAGGGTAGCGAAATGAAGGATATTGATCACTCACCCTCTGAATTCTGGTCCGTTAACCGATTCTATCAGGCATAACTTTGTACTGGGTTCTTCGATTTGGATGATTCTTTTTTATTAGATAGGGTATACCTTATATTTGGATTTCGAAAGGAATTAGCCACCCTTACGGGTAGAAAAAATAGGGGATAATTGATTTTTCACTAGTGAACATTGGCACACACATACGTAGTTGACAATGACAGATCGCTACTGACATTATTCTTGTTCCGTCAAAATCAGTATATTTTATGAGAGGATGGAATGATATACAAAGTAATGAAATAAACTAACCAGAACAACGAAAATAATTTATATTACAACAAATAGTAAAAGTAGATAATCATATTATTTAACTGGTAATAGTTGAAGTAAGATGGGTAAGTAAGTATTTTGGAAGTAATCAAAAAACAAGTAGGTAGTAATTGGTAAATTTTAGCCACAAAAAATTGAAAAATAAAAAAATTTTAACAAAAAATTAAACCGACGAAATGCGGAACTGAAAAGTAAAAAGTAAAAACTTTTTAACAAAAAATTAAACCGACGAAAAAATCAACTGAAAAGCAAAAAATAAAATAAACCTTCTTAGTCTAAATGATAATTGAGCTCCTAAACTAATGTGAGTAACTGATTTTGAGTCGGCGCCAATCAAACTAGCAATTGAATTAGGTGAAGCGTAAAATGATGGCAGCGAGATGCACGGCTGCGTTTTGATGACTTCTTTCATAGATAATGATCTTCGATAATTGTTTGTTTGGCGCCGACTCAAAATCAGTTACTTACATTAGTTTAGGAGCTCAATTATCATTTAGACTAAAAAGGTTTATTTTATTTTTTGCTTTTCAGTTGATTTTTTCGTCGGTTTAATTTTTTGTTAAAAAGTTTTTATATTCAAGGTGACATTCCTCGGGTGAACTCGGGTGAACTCGGGTGAACTCAAGATGGCGTTGCCTAGTGGTGATTTTCCAACACAATGAAAGGATGGCTTATTTCCTATTATCTTCATACATTGGCCAAATTTTAGCTGCACACGCGCGGATTTGCATCGTCATTTGACGTCACCAGGGAACCTGGAAGGTTGGCCTGCCATAAGTGCCCATGTATTTTTCTACTTTTTCACAGCGGTTTTTTTTCCGTTAGTAACATTTTACCGTCGTTTTTTTTGGTGTTTATGTTTGCTTGAATTGTTTGGCTGTCGTTCCAATGGATTTTTAATGCCCTAGCATCTATAGTTGGTCGTGAATAAGTGAAAATTGAATCGACTGTTAAGTACGTGTTGGAGCCCACTTCGTGATAGAAAACTTGTTTTTTTAACCTTTTTTCGATTTATTGAAAATATTTGAAGTGAATATAGCTCTCGAAAAATGCTGAAGGGTTGACATAATTTCTTAGGCAGTGTTAGTTCAAGCTGTTTTGACTTCAACAAGCTCTCAAAAACTTCTCCCAAATTTTCAAATCATACAAATATCAGAAAACTCATTAATTCCTATTTATTATAATGGACCCAAAGTTCTCACAAATATTCTCAATAAATCGAAACAACAAAGTGCCCTATCACGAAATTACGTTCAAAACGCCCTTAGTATCAGTTCAACTTATGGGTTATCCATAGAAAACTTGGGCATCTAGAGTTCTAAAAATTCAATGGTGCTAAAGTAAATCAACACACCAACCAGGAACACCCAAACAATTAACAGGTTTAAGTTTAAAAATACAAAGATAAAAGGTTTGAGAAACGTGAAAAAAGCATGGGCTTTTATGGCAAACCAACCATAGTGGTGCCGCGGTGACGTCCCGCTGCTGGCGGAGAGCGGGGGGCAGGCAGATAAAATCGATGAACTCGGCTATCCTTTCTGGTGTTTAATCATTGATTTCCATCCGATCGACATTTAGATAAAAACTAAAAATTGATGAATTATTGGTCATTCCATTCGGATTCGCAGATGTTAGTCATTGTCTGCTTGGGTTACTGATGTCGGGCAAAAACCCTGAGACCGGACTACAGTTAGTCACCCTATATTGGAATGAATAACATTTTTCAATTTCGCAACAAACAAACTTGTAGGACTTTGCACGATTATGCATTATATGTAATCCAATATTCGTCGAGGCATTATCAAGGAAAGTAGTTGTTTTTTAGATAAATATTGGTCCATTTATTGTATAAGTTAGTAGTAGTCTTGAAAATCAGAACGTTATCTTTTCCTATGTAATTATCATTAACGATTTCTATTTTGATGTTCCTTGTTTAGATATACACAAACAAGTTCTTTGGTTGTGGCGGTTTATAATGCACCTAGTATATGTTAGCTTTTCGGAGATAGTGATGTTGATGTTTGAATTAAGTGAATTCACCCAAACAAAAATATTTCAGGTTGATGATATGAATGTAATGTATCTCAAACATTTAATTGAACTATTAATGAATTGCTCAAAACTAAATAAATTAACTACAGTTGTATTTGATGCAACGAATTCTGGTATTCCCGTGAAGGAAATGCGAAATGCCACACCTTATCAACTATTTCAGCCATGTGTCTGAGATGAAATACTTCAATATATTGTATACTAGACTCACTTATATGTCGAACAGAATCACTTAGCGACCGGAGAACATTACCCAAGAACAGATTTAAATGAGATAAAAGTATTTCTGGGAATAACCATTTGCCTTATAATAGGTGGGGTAGAAATGATTTTGATATATGTTACTTAGTTCCGGGTCCTTAAGAAAAATAAATGAAAGTTTTCGACCTTGGGGAGGGGGTCGGTGCGTTCCGCCATCTTGGATTAAAGGTACAAAAATTTTCAAAACTATTCCTCAACGTTTGATCTTACGACAAAAATGTCTGATAAACAAATTTGAAGAAGACTAGATTTTCTTCATTTTTTTTTATGAACACTTTTTTGTAAGGCTGATGTGTAACGAATTACAGCGGAAAAAACGTGAACATTCTTCAAACAAATGGTCCAACTGCTCGTTTTTCTCATTTCAATTAATCATTTGCAGCTATTCATTATATAATTATAATTGGATGAATTCGAAGTCAACTCATTTCCACACCACCATGAGGTAGAGTACACGATACATTGTGGTATCCCCAGTAGGCCTAATCCACAGATATTCTTTTTTTTGCAATTGAGTATATTCCTATTATTTCTGTCTCTTTGATGATCCGGGTCGGTTGATGTTAATTCCTTCATAATCGTCTTCGTTTTCAGTGTTATCCTCTAACTCATTTTCCGCACTGAAAATCTGGGCTTCCATCCATGTCATTGCCTCATCTTCGTCGTCGCTCTCCATGATGACCTCTGGTGCATTCTCGCATGATTCGCCAAAATCTGCATACAACAGAGTAGTTCAACCCACGTTTTCTGCAGCCACATGCTCCACCGCATCCCTTTCTGCAATTGTATGAAATGACATTCAATAGAGTATCTGGGGTAGGTTTCTCTGAAATTGTTACTGGAGTAAGCCCATTGGTACCAAGTTTCCAGCCCTCGGGTGGGTTTTTTTAGATTCCACTCCATTTTTGGACTTGGTGGTAGATTCCAAACGCATTGTACCGTGCAGTGCCCTCCGTTGGTGGTAAAGAAGCTAAGTAGAATTTGCTTTTTATTATCGATTTTGCGAAACTTTGGTAGCGAACTTCTTTCAAGGTTTTCTCTTCCATGTTGCATCTGCGATGTCTTCTGGTTTGGCATTGTGATCTTTGAAGATGCTAATGACGGCATTGAGTGCTTTGTTTTTTTGAACAAGAGAAAATATTTCTTTCCTTAGTTGAAGAGGTATGATGTCGTGTTTTTCGCCTGCTTCTTTCACTTTCTAACTATTCGTGGAATACACTTTTTCAGCAGTTTTGCCTCTCCCCGGTTTGCGACGTTGCTTTTGGATGATAATAATGATTCATTTTCTCTTGTGAAAAAGTATGAAGTAGAGAACATTATATAAATGCAATAACAAGGAAAGCGTCGGGAGATTCTTAATATGTATGTGGTAGAAATAAAAGATATATCTTAATCATATCACACCATAACGTACCATATCATAAATAAAACAAGTACATATATACACATACACACATATACATATATATATATATATATATATATATATATATATATATATATATATATATATATATATATATATATATATATATATATATATATATATATATGTATGAAATTTCGTGTCATCAAAATTCCACGATAACAGGTCTAAGCTTCACCGCACAGATTATAGGTGTCACCATCTATAATTTGATGCTTTCCACATTTTTGTACTTGCCGATAGGTATGAACTCTACGAGATATCTGATACGAATTTGAAAGAGACCACAGGCAGTTCTGATGATTGGGAAACCATGAAACAGGCTGTAGACGGATGGTGATCTCTCTTGGATTCGTAACAGATTTCTCTTATTCTCGTTATTTGTTTTGCGTTACTCAGAACGCACTAGGAGTACGACTATTGGTGTCGTGGGTTGGCCTATGCTGACATCTGTTGGTGACCTATTGATGTGCACGAAATTTCGTGTCATCAAAATTCCACGATAACAGGTCTAAGCTTCACCGCACAGATTATAGGTGTCACTATCTATAATTTGATGCTTTTCACATTTTTGTACTTGCCGATAGGTATTAACTCTACGAGATATGATACGAATTTGAAAGAGACCACAGGCCCTCCTGATGATTGGGAAACCATGAAACAGGCTGTAGACGGCTGGTGATCTCTCTTGGATTCGTAACAAATTTCTCTTATTCTCGTTATTTATTTTGCGTTACTCAGAACGCACTAGGAGTACGACTATTGGTGTCGTGGGTTGGCCTATGCTGACATCTGTTGATGACCTATTGATGTGCACGAAATTTCGTGTCATCAAAATTCCACGATAACAGGTCTAAGCTTCACCGCACAGATTATAGGTGTCACTATCTATAATTTGATGCTTTTCATATATATATATATATATACATATATATATCACGTCCAAAAAAACAAACATATATCATGAAAATCTACGAAACTCTAAAATTAAAGTAAAAATTCATCGAGAATGTAGCAATTTTTTTCGACGAGGGCAGTCTTTAGTCTTGATTTAAAAACAATGATATTTGGCGCAGATTTGATGGAATCATCGAGCTTATTATAAAGTATGGGCCCTAGATAAAGATGGCTTTTTTTATATAGGGTAGTTCTGTGCGTTTTGGGTATCAGTAGGTCTCTAGAACGTGTCAAGTATGATGCTGGTTTGGTGCGAAGTTGAGTCTGTTCTTATATACGTGTATGCAAAGTTCGTAGATATAGATGCTAGCAATAGTAAGTATATTTAATTCTCTGATTTTATTTCTACATGATTGTCTCCACCCAATTTGTGCAATGATTCTGACTGCATATTTTTGTAAAATAAAAACTCTTTCCTTAGAAGACCCTGTACCCCAGCTCAAAATTCCATACCGTAAATGACAATGAAGGTCGCATAATACAGATTTAGCAACAATTCTTCACCACAGTGCGTCGACATGAAACTCAATGCGTATTCATTTTTACGTATTTTTTCGCATAGGGTTTCAATGTGAGCAGTCGATGTAAGTTTGTGATCCTAATGATATCAGCAGAACTATAAGATCGACATTTTCGCCAACGATAAAAATAGCGCCATATCAGTTATTGTGATGATAATATTGTTAATATATTTTATTTTATTTACCTTGAAAAGATTATGGACGATTTTTTGAAAGAATGTTCACGTTTCCGCTGCTGTAACTCGTTACATATCAGTCCCACAAAAAATGTTTGGAATGTAGTCTTCTTCAAATGTGTATCAAATGATTTTCGTCGTAGGATCAACCGTTGAGGAATTATTTTGAAAACATATTTTTTTTACCTTCAATCTAAGATGGCGGGCGGGCGGGCGGACCTCCAAGGTCGAAAACGAAATAAATATATCTTATGAAGGGCAGAGGCCTTTTTTAATCCCCATTGATTGGATTAAACATAAAACATCTTCCAAATCTTCCAAGTTATAGGGATTATTGGTCATTCGAACCAGATCTGCCTTATTACTTTATATCCAATTAGATGTTAATGAACAAGTTTGGTTAGATGCTCAGTAATTTGCATTTGAATGGCAATATAACTAGGCCAAAAAGGAAAGACAAACTCTACAAGTTAAATTCGTTTTTGTCTTCTCTACAAAGATCATTTCAGAGATGATTGAATTTACATGAACATGTAGTAATCGATGAAAGATTGACATGGTTCAAAGAATATACATGTCAAAAAACTGCGGAAAAATCTGATGGAGCTGAAAAGAATGTGGTGAAGAAATTATCCAAGGATTTTGTTGGAAAGAATCAAATAGTCCACTTTGACAATCATTCCAATAGTATAGAACTACAAACTTACTTTAAACTAGAGAACGGAGAACTAGACTACACTGCATATGCAGATCACTTTTCTTTGATTGTGTCTGTTCCTGGTTCTGATTCTATGGATGACAAATGTATCAACTCAATTGCACCTACATCCGATTATTTCAATAACAACGATCTATTCTTCAATGTTGACATGAACCAAATTCTTCAATTTCACCATCGCCAGAATATAATTTTTCGACTTTGATTTGATTTTAATAATCATCTCATTGAGAGCAGCTATGACCCTATAACATTTTTGGGTATAGTTATTCTAATCCCATTTGGAACGGCAATAAAAATAAGAGCACTACGAGGAGTCCGGCAAATGGAAAATTTATATACTACCAGTGTTTCTACTTTCGACGCGTTCCTGGTACAATCATAAAAAAGTTCTGTCGTGAGGAAGATAATTCCTTCTCGAAACTTTTTATGTCGGTCCAATTGGGATTAGAAATACTATATCTATTTTGATGAATTTCTGGACTGAAAATCTCACTGTAAACAGTCTCAAAATTGAATTATTTGATCTACTTGTTTGTGAATTTACGTTTTGTGCTGGAAATAAATCAATTATTGAGTTTGTATCATGCTCAAGTGGACTCGAAACTGAGGTATGGTGTTTGTCTCTGGGGTGATTCCACAATGTCCAAAAATGTGTTCATGGCTCAAAAACGTATTGTCCTATGTATATTCAGGGTATCTAAGAGATTCTCATGTAAAGAAATATTTCTTCTGCCTTGCGTTTTTATATTCGAAACATGTGTATATGCTGTGTTCCAAAATAAACATAATTTTTTACTGAATAGTAATATCCATAATAAGTAATATATGAATAGTAATATCCATAATGTCTACAAGAAGTATAGGTTGATTCCATATTCCTTACGCAATATTCAAAATAACTTCAGTTTCTCCAAACTATTTTGTACCAAAACTGTTCAATCACTTACCTGGTACGATAAAAAAATAATAATATTTTTGTTTTCAAAAGTAGACTGAGAACTTTTTTACATGAGAATTGCTTCTATAGGTAATGTAGCTGAATTTCTCTCTCGATGAGTCTTTGACTTAATTAAATCAATTTGACTATTCCTATATAATTGTGTAAATTATCTTAAAGGAAAATAAATGATTATTATTATTACTGACAACGATATTTACCAAATTTCAAGACAGCATTTTAAGTTAATGGAAAGTCGGGAATTGGAATATCAAGACAAAATTAATTAAAAAAAAGGAAGAAATTACCCTTTCAATCTATTCCATCATCTCAAATCAGGTATAAGGAATAACAAAATTGGGGAAGGTTTTCAAAAGAGGCGATATTGAATCATATGAAAGTGATAATGGAATAGCAAATGAAATCAGATTATAAAATTATTAGAAAAAACAGAAACTGGTGATATCGTATTTTCTTTCATTTTATATATACCTGCATCACAAATGCATCCGTTATTTACAAATTACTAGGGAATAATGATAAAAATCCCATGAGAGATCCGATGAATTTATTATCCCAAAATATGTATCTATTCACGGAAAACATATATCCTATTAAATGAAAGAGGGTATTAAATTAGGAAAGTAAAAACTTTCGACCTCCAGATTGATTGGAGATACCGATAGTGCCCACCAACCTCTTCGACAAGAAGGAGGTGTGCCAATTGTGGCATATCTAAAGAGGACGAGTTAGATGTGTAACATTTGCAAAATTACCGTATTTTTATGTTAGTGAAACCATTATTTTCCAAGTAGATACAAAGTTTCATTTCAGACATAATAATTGATATGCTGCAGGACATCCCTTCCCTCAATTATTATTTGATGAAATGTTTAACTTTCTTCTTCTCCTTTTCATACCAAAAATTCAAAATATAATCGAAAATTTGCTAAAACTCTTCCAGATGTGGAAATCTCAAAAATAAATTGCTTTCAGATACAAAAAAATTTTGTATCACATTTTGTTTTTATTCATGTTCGTGTTTTGATATGTCTTCCATTAGATTTTCAATTTTTCGAATGAAGTGGAGAAGTAAAAATGGAAAAATTTCCTCAAATCCATGTTCTCTCTATAAAACATAACTTCTTTGGTAAATTATTTTTTTATTAAATCTGGTACACACTTCGTCATTTTATGTATGAATTTATTTTCATTTTCAGATAATATATTTCTGTGCATGTGGTTTTTCTTTCAAAATATCGGGCGAAAGAGTTAAACTCAATCTGAATTTATATCTAAATCTATAGTTACATACTTTTCGCTGGTATTGAACATTCATTGTACGAGGATACACTCGCACTTTTTTTAAATTTTATATGAAGGTAACTTATTGCAACTTATTTCTCGCCGATTACTATTACAGAAATTCAGCACCGACTTCAATTACTTAATTTCAAATAAATCTGAGTTACGATAATACTCATGTGATTATTACCCATTTTTCATTTTTACTCTCTTTTGAATTCGATTACCTTTGTTGTTACTTATGACTTTTTGTTCAGGGGTTTGCTTGATCGAAAGTGAAAGTGCTCGAGATACGTCGAAGCAAATCACCAAGGCAAATGGAGGAAAAGCTCTGGGACTATTTCAGGTAATAAATGATGCTGTACCCTTGAATATCAGGTGACTCTCTTATCTCGGGCGGCCGATCGTTTTTGTTTTCAGATATGCAAATGAAATATGACGTTTGTATGTAATTACACATAGTTAACATATAATATATCACCTCCGGTTTTACCATGCGATTTTTTTTGTTTCGTTCCACTAATAATCTAAGGTATGTCTGCCAGTCCAAACCAAATTTTAATCAATTACTTTATTCTTCGACTAGTTTTCCATTAGTCTACTGCAAAATAATAACTTGATCAACACATCTAAAACAAACAAAATAGTAAAAACATTGGTCAGAACACCAAGAGTACACATTACGACACTTTGAAATAATACTTCAATAACATAATCATTTTATGTTTAGTGTAGTTTGAGCATTTTCTGTTTGATGTAATTCAACTCGTCAATACATTCTACAATGGAGGACTCAACGACGGGTGGCTGCAGCCAATACAAAACACTAATAATCTTATTTAGGTTAGAGTTGTAATCGTAAGACTTTGATTGAATCGTTTTATTTTCCTTTAGCTTGTTGGGAGCTTGTAAAAAAATTATTGAATTGTTTAAGTCTTATTTTAGCTTCTTAGGAGCATGTAAAATATTGCATATTGCGATGGCTCAATAGATTCGGGATGTCATTCTGAAAAAAATTTATTTTTCGATTTTTTTTGCCGACGAGAATTTTTTGCTATTTTAACAAGAAACAAAATAAATCAAAACGGCCTTAGTTTTTTGTAATAGCGCTAAAACTATTGATGATAGAAAAAATAAAAAACGGGTTCTTGAAGCGGAGGAAATTTCCCATGAAAAAGTCTCTACTTCCGGAACTCTATCTCAATTATGAAATAGGGCTCCGCGTGAGCGTTAATGCAGGGGTACAGCACCTCTCGGGAGAGCAATGCACATGCAATATTTTTTTATACTATATGAATTTAAAAACTCCAAAAACTTATTGCATCATTTGAACACTTGAAAGAATGCAATTTTTTGAGAAAAACATTTTTTCATTGAATTTTAATAATATATTGTTAATTAAGTAGTTTTTTTGGAACCGCCGATTTTATTCACAGAATGACTCCATAATTTTGTTGCTTCCTGGAGCACATTTTACATGTGTACTCAATGATATCACACTATAAAATTGTTAAAAGTTGATTATTTTGTTATTTATAAATTTCTAAAGGTAATTATAAATTTCAACGTTGGAAATAGGGCTCCGCGTGGGCGTTAATGCAGGAGTACAGCACCTCTCGAGAGGCACATAAAACAATATTTTATACTATTAAATATTAATAAAAAAATTCAAAAAAATTATAGTTTCATTTGAACACTTGAAATAATGTAATTTCGTTAGAAAAATTATTTTGATTGATAATGTTAATTGTTAATTGTTAATTAAGTAGTTTTTTAGGAACCGTCGATTTTATTAAAAACCGAATTGTTCACAGAATGACTCCATAATTGTTTTGCTTGGAGCACATTTTACATGTGTACTCGATAATATCACGCTATAAAATTTTGATTATTTTGTTAATTATAAATTTATAAAGTTAACAAAATATGAGAAATATTGTCAATTTTTTTTACTGATATTTCACATCATCATTATCAGTTTTATGTCTGACAAAGGCATTTTACGTTTTTTAAAAAAATTACGTTATTTTTTTATAAAATATTTATAAACAAATGGATACGTTGAATATTTTTCAAAAATGTGTTTTTTGCATTAGGTTGTTAAGCGTTTATTATGATTAAAAAAAATATTAAGTTAATCAAAGTTTGTTTATAACTAATTGTTTAGTAAATAAATAATTACATTAATAATAAAAAAAATCTCATTAGAGAATAACTAATTATTAATTTCAAAGAAAAAAAAAATCTCAATATATTATTTAATAAATAAAAAAAATAAGTTTTTTTTTTAATTATGGTAAACTCAAGTGTTTAGCTGACATTATCATTTGTTTGAATTTTTAAATTCATTTTTTTTTCAATTATTGTGACTATAACATATTTTCCTTGATAAAAAAGTGTCACCATATTTTAAATACATTGCTAGTTAGTGGGGCATCCACTGATCAAAGTTTTTCTTCGTTGAAGCGATTGAAAACTTGGCTGCGATCAACGATGCAACAGGAGCGGTTGGTTGGATTAGCCCTACTTCATGTTCATAGAGATATGCAAATAGATGTTTGAAATATTATTGTAAGGTTTGCAAATAAGAAACATAGGAAACTGGATTTCATTTTGGGATTTTTATTTTAACGAAGGAAATCTTTGTTTTTGTACCTACCTATAAGTATACTGTAACGAACCTAGGCCGGACCTGTCGCCTTATTCATTGCCATCGACAACGATGATGACATCCCTGGAGATATTCGAGAACAATCCAGTCACGCCGCCGCGAATAACAACGGTCAATATTGGAAGCAACTGGAACATGCTGGTTGCCAACCGCCAGAATTGGAAAGATCGAGAATTCTGTAACGGAGATAAATAGGCAGCACTCAAGAGGGCAGGGCAGTCTCGGCGAGTCGATAACATCGAACAATACAGTGGCGTAGCTAGTAATATAAATTAGTTGTAAATTTAAGTGTGAAATAAATTAGTAAAACCAAGTTAAGTTTATTTACGTTACAATTGGTGTCGGAAGCGAGATTTTGAAAATAAACAAGTGATCGTGGAGTGGATAGTCAGAAAAAAATAAATTAATAGACTTTTTTTCACGCCCAAAATAGACAGCGAAGTGGACAATTGTGCGTGGGAATATAAACTCGAAGAAACTACTAAATCCTTGAAAGAAGAACTGCAACAAAATTCGAGGACTTTGGAAGAAAATGCTAGAAATCTGAAAGAGAAGCTTCAAGAAAATTCTAGAAATCTGGAAGAGAAGCTTCAAGAAAATTCTAGAAATCTGGAAGAGAAGCTTCTAGAAAATTCAAGAAGCCTGGAAGATAAGCTCCTCGAAAACACAGAAGGCCTAAAAAAAGAACTCTGTGCTGTGGCGAATCGTCTAGAAAAAAGAATAGGAACCGTCGAGGCAGAGATGGACAAGATGAAGGAAATAATCAGCGATGAAATCAAAGACGGAATCGAGGCAGAAATGGATAAAATAAAGGAAACAGAAGCCTGGAAGATAAGCTCCTCGAATACAGTAAGCGGGAAAAAAAACGAATTGATAGTGCGCCCTCCACAGAGATGGTTAACAAAAATGCAATGCTGGACTTGAGTTTGAACTTGGATAAAGTTCAAGAGGGTATACAAGATATCAAGGTCATTTCTGAAATAGGGAAGCTTTCCATGAAGCCGCCTCAATTCGACGGAAAAACTACATGGGAAAATTACCGCCGACAGTTTGAAGCAGCGGCCAAAGCAAATGGATGGAATGCAGGGGAAAGAGCTGTAGCACTAACACTTGCATTACGTGGAGACGCGACGAATATTCTACAAACTCTTACCGCCCAAAAACAGGAGGACTATGATCAGCTGATTAAACATCTAGAATTACGATATGGCCAGGCCCATTTGGAACACGTATACCACTCCCAGCTGAAAAATCGCTGCCAGAAATCGGGCGAATCCTTACAAGAATTCGAAGCTGACATTGCACGCTTGGTTCGTCTCGCATATCCAGCCACACCGGAAAATGTAATGGAGCGATTAGCGGTTCAGGCATTCTTGGATGGACTCCGTGACCAAGAAACCAGACAAGCGTTAACACTAGCTCGTCCAACACATCTCGTAGACGCACTGGCACGCGCTTTGGAATTTGAGGCAGCAAAACAATCCTGCAAAAGCCAAAGTAAAGTTCGAAGTATTGAAGAAGACTCACAGGAGCATGCTGACTTGAAAGCTGCCATAAGAAAAGTGATGAAGGAAGTTTTGCCTGAGAAAAGACAGATAAGATGCTGGAATTGTGGCAAAATTGGACATGTGCGTAGCAAATGTCCAACATTCATTTTACACGACTCCGATGCAGGAAAACTAAAGGAGATCGACGAAAAGGGGCAATCGTCGGTCTGTGTCCAGCAAGCCCCGGTTAACAACGCATATGTCGCTATCCTGCAACGACAGAACAGAGGTGTTTTCGTAGACGGTCTCATCAATAACGAGCCTTGCACCATGCTGCTAGATACAGGTGCGACTAGGACAATTCTTGGGCCTTCCTTTGCCAGAACACCGGAACGAATTGAACCGACAACTTGGAAGCTACGCACAGCCACAGGGGAGCCAGCTACTGTATATGGCGAACTATCGATTGAAATAATTTTGGGCAGCACTAAAGTGAAACATCAGGCACTTGTAGCGGACATCGAAGACGATGCAATCATCGGAATGGACATCATGAATTCCAGAGGGTTTGAATTGGATTTCAAAGACGGCGTCCTTCGTGTCAACGGAGAAGAGCTGGTACTTCATGGGAGAAGTGAGGAGTTGATCCGTGTGCTGTTGGCTGAAGATGTAAGCGTACCTGAGAGGGCTGAAACCATCCTGGAGGCTCGCCTGGACGGAAGTGCGAGCAGTGGAGACGTGGTGATGTTCGAGCCCAAACTTCATGATGAGAAAATTGGACGAAGGATTGTCCTAGGGAAAACCCTGTTACGTGCTGAAAAATTTGTACCGGTAAGGGTCATGAATGTCAATTACTTTCCAGTGACCTTAAAGAAAGGAACAATTTTAGGGCACTGCTCGTCAGTTTCATCTGTGATCCGGGGCGTACGAGGTACGATTAGCCAACCCAACAACTTGCCCACAGAACTAGAAAAATTAGTTGCCATCTCTTCCAAAGATATAAAACCAGCTCAACAGCCCAAACTAAGGGATTTGGTCAAAAAGTACCAAGACATCTTTGATACCGGACAAGGAAAAGGGGGTCGAACTAATGTGGTCCAGCACAAGATTGATACTGGGGGTGCCCGACCGATCCGGCAATCAGCAAGAAGACTTCCTCTTGCCAAGAAGGAAGAGGCTGACAAAATAGTCAGCGATATGGGAAAAGAAGGAGTTATCGAACCATCTGACAGTCCCTGGTCCTCTCCAGTCGTACTGGTGAAGAAAATGGATGGATCGACACGCTTTTGTGTAGACTATCGCCAACTTAATAATGTCACGAAGAAGGACAGTTACCCTCTCCCGAGAATAGATGACACCCTAGACACGTTGGCTGGTTCCACGATTTTCTCGACCCTTGATCTGAAGAGTGGATACTGGCAAGTAGAACTGGCTCAGGAAGATCGAGAAAAGACTGCTTTTACCATCGGCTCAGGATTGTGGCAGTTCACCGTTATGCCATTCGGGCTCTGTAATGCTCCCGCCACATTCGAAAGATTGATGGAGACAGTGCTGAAGGGACTCTCATGGAACACGTGTCTAGTGTATCTCGACGACATAATTGTGGTCGGCAGATCGTTCGAGGACCACGTGAAAAACTTGGAGGAAGTATTCCTGCGACTGAGGAGCTCCGATTGAAGCTGAGCCTAAGAAATGCCATCTGTTCCAAAAGAGTACGATACCTCAGCCACGTTGTCTCTGGGAAGGAGTAGCGAGTGGATGACCAGAAGATCAAAGCTGTTAAGGATTGGCCCATCCCAAAAGACATTCACCAACTTCGAAGTTTCCTTGGTTTATGCACATACTATCGCCGATATGTGCTGGGATTCGCAACATCGCTAAACCACTGACCAGGCTCACAGAAGGCCAAACAAAGTTCCAGTGGTCCGAAGAATGTCAAGACTCATTCAGGAAACTGAAAGGAGCTTTGATCAACGCACCTATACTGAGCTACCCCACCCAAAGGAAATTCATTTTGGATACGGGCGCCAGCAACGTGGGACTTGAGCTATCCTATCTTCAGATCCAGGAGGGACAGGAGAAGGTCACTGGTTATTTCAGCAAGACGCTTAGCAAACCAGAGCGCAATTACTGTGTCACCAGGCGAGGCTGTTAGCTGTTGTAAAGGGAGTGGAGCACTTCTACAAGTACGTGTATGGAAGAAGACTCCTGTTGAGAACTGACCATGCAGCTCTCAAATGGCTCTTACAGTTCAAAAAATCCTGAGGGTCAAGTAGCACGTTGGATCGAGAGACTCCAAGAATTCGATTTCGAGATCGAACATCGAGCCGGCACTAGC
This sequence comes from Gonioctena quinquepunctata, assembly GCA_018342105.1. Classification (NCBI taxonomy): domain Eukaryota; kingdom Metazoa; phylum Arthropoda; class Insecta; order Coleoptera; family Chrysomelidae; genus Gonioctena; species Gonioctena quinquepunctata. The sequence continues at coordinate 8,954 of JAFIRS010001761.1, read as the reverse complement.
CAAAAGAATGCAGATGCCTTGTCGCGAAGACCATGTCCAGATGATTGCTCACATTGCCGACGAGCAGAAGAGAAAGAAGCAACACTTTGTAGAACCGCGGCAATGGATGACACCTGGAATGACAGCAAGATCCAGAAAGACCAAGCGAAAGACCCCGCTCCTTGGCTTAGTCGTCAGCTGGAAGAAGGGCAATCGAAGATCATCATGGCGGGAAGTCGCAGGTTACTCGCCGGCTGTTAAGTCCTATTGGGCACAATGGAACTCTCTTATTCTGGACAATGGGATCCTGAAACGTGTGTTGGAGGCCGAGATTGGTGGGGAAGACAGACGCCAAATAATTGTTTCCAGGAACAGGAGAGAGGAAGTGCTGCGGGAAATCCATGATGGAGTCGCTGGCGGACATCTGGGAGTGACGAAGACCCTGCAGAAAGTGAGGCAACGGTTTTACTGGGCCAATTGTCAAGCTGACGTCCAGGACTGGTGCGAAAGTGCGCTGTATGCGCTGCTAGCAATGGACCTCGAATACGACCCAAGGCCCCGATGCGTCAGTACAACGTAGGCAGCCCGTTCGAGAGAATCGCCATTGACATCGCCGGCCCGTTTCAGTAAGTGGGCAGAAGCCTATGCCCTGCCCAACCAGGAAGCCATCACCGTCGCCGACGTCTTGGTGAAAGAGTGGAAATGTCGATTCGGTATTCCAATGGAGCTGCACTCGGATCAAGGCAGAAATTTCGAATCCAACCTGTTTCAAGAAATATGTCTACTGCTGAACATCCGCAAGACAAGAACCACGGCCCTACATCCGCAGTCCGATGGAATGGTGGAACGGATGAACAGGACGATCAACCGCCACTTGTCCAAGATTGTCTCTGACCATCAAAGAGACTGGGACCAGTATCTTCATTTGTTCCTGATGGCCTATCGATCCGCAGTACACGAGTCAACCGGTCAAGCTCCTGCTAGTATTATAATGGGCCGAGAACTGCGACTGCCTTGTGACCTGAAGTTTGGGATACCGCCAGGACAAGATACTGCGGGAGAGGACTACGTCAGCAAACTTCGGCAGAGAATGGACGACATCCACGAACGAGTACGGTTGAACATCCAGAGTGCCAGCGATAAAATGAAGAAGACCTATGACATCAAGGCCGACGCTGGAGGATTTAAGGTTGATGACCTGGTTTGGCTGTACAACCCCAAACGTCATCGGGGACTATCACCAAAGTTGCGGAACTTGTGGGAAGGCCCGTATAAAATCGTGAAAAGGATAAACGACCTTGTGTACCGAATCCGGAAGCCACCCCGAGGGAAACCAAGGGTCGTTCATTTCAACAGGTTGGCCCCTTACGCTGGAAACCATGACCAAGTTCGCACCCTCAGGCCACCGGAGGAGGATATGACGTTCGAGAAGTTTATGTCCTTGTATTCAAACGGGCAGAAAGTTCTACATGGGGTTACTAGAGAGGAGTCACGAGACCTTTTCGAGGTGCCTGCTGACTACGCACTAGCGCACTGTGGGCAGAAGATCTTCGAATGCCCAGGGCATCGCCGTAGTGTTCTCCAAGAAATTTGGTCAACTCCAAACACTGCGGGAGCAGAATCCAGAAGTTGGTGGGTGCTACAGTTGGAGAAAGGCCAGAGAAACATCTACTACCTAGTTACCAAGAGGGATTCCAAGATAAAACCGTCCTATGAAGATGTCTGGAAGAGTCTCACCAAAACTAAGAGATACTATGGTGGACCAGAGTCTGGTGATCAGCATTCCAAAATTGTCCTGTGGTATTGATGGGTTGGACTGGAGAGTCATAAGAAGTATGCTGGAGGCGATATTCAGATCCAGCGGCGTCAAGATTTTGGTTTGCCGTCACCCTCTTCCACGACCGATCATGAAGACCGTGGAGTGTTACTTCCATCGAACTTCACGGTGCAGATATGGGGAGTCATGCAGATATCGTCACACTCAAAGGATGACATTTCGGGACGAAATGTCTTTAAGAAGGGGGCAATGTAACGAACCTAGGCCGGACCTGTCGCCTTATTCATTGCCATCGACAACGATGATGTCATCCCCGGAGATATTCGAGAACAATCCAGTCACGCCGCCGCGAATAACAACGGTCAATATTGGAAGCAACTGAAACATGCTGGTTGCCAACCGCCAGAATTGGAAAGATCGAGAATTCTGTAACGGAGATAAATAGGCAGCACTCAAGAGGGCAGGGCAGTCTCGGCGAGTCGATAACATCGAACGATACAGTGGCGTAGCTAGTAATATAAATTAGTTGTAAATTTAAGTGTGAAATAAATTAGTAAAACCAAGGTAAGTTTATTTACGTTACAATACCTACCTATAAGTATAGTATATTTTTTTATTTTATTACATTTTGTATTTTTGTTTGAATTTGAATGAAAAAAAAATACTTATGTTAAGTAGAGGGCATATAACTTTTTTATGTCATTACCCCCCTAAGCAAAATTTTCAGATACGCCACTGATATACAATATTCAATTTTCATTATGAAAGTCAGAGTGACGAAAATATTAATAAATAGTTTACACTATAGAATCATAATTATACATTGTTTTACTCAGATTACCTAAATACATTGGATAAGAAAATGAATGATTGAATCAGTAGGGGTTCTGGTACAATGATATAAGATAACATTATAAATGAATAAAAGGTACAATGAAGCGGAGGAGAAAATCGTAGGGTAGGTCAAATTAATATGATTCAATGTAGGTACATATTTACCACAGGGCTAGAGTATGACTCAACCATCTACCTTCAAAAATGTGTTTTTTCAATTCAGATTTGAAATGACGAGAATTCATGGTCCTCAGTGATTCAGGAAGAGCATCGTATATTTTCGTGATCGTAAAGGAGAAAGAACGTTCATAGAGGGCAGATTATGCATTGGTGAAGTGAGGAGAAAGCGCGATCTGGTGTTTAAAGTGTAAACCATGTGCTTAAAGATAATTTTTTCAAACAATAATGTGTGGGTGTTTTGCTAAGGATTAGTCCATGATAGAAGCAGCTGATTTACAGTAGCCATCTTTGATGCATGGATAACCAATTATTTTCTGTGATTTTCTACGATATGGGATTGCGCCTCCTAACACCATAAATAAATCTTGCGCGTGCATTCTGAACTTGCTGAAAGTGGTTTTGGTCTCTTTTAGTCAAACAGGGATAATACACAAGGCTAGCATAATTAATATTACTCAATACAAGGGCATCACATAAAGTTCTCTTCGTTTTTATGTCTACAATCTTGCAGTATGCTCTCTTGACACAGATACATGTTTGCTAAATCTCAATTCACTATCCAAGGTTCTTAGCTGAATCAACAATCTATAAAGGTTGAGAATTTATTGAAATTTCAAATTTTTCATTGCACTGATTTCTGTAGTTTTTGTAGCCAAAAATTAACAGATGTGATTTAGTAGGGTTAATTGTCGAGCAATGGTCTATGGAGACTTTATTCAGGGTATCTAGATCTGTATTGATCACCATGCTAGCAGCGTGGTCAAAGTGGACGTGTATAAGGTGAAGAGAAGTGGTCCTAGTATGGATCCTTGCGGTACATCACAGTTAATATTCAAAATTTTTGATAATATATCATCAATCTTAACTGCTTGACATCGATTTAGAAGGTAGTAATGTAAAATGGCTATAAGCAACCGGTGATTGACATGATCGAATGCTTTCGAATAGTTCAACAGTACAAGTATTGCTACTTTGTTCTCATCAAGGGCAGAGAATAGATCATCAGTCACCTTCAAGAGAGCTGAAGAGCCACTATGGTGTGGCCTTAATCCTGATCGATTTGCAGGTAAAATATTGAAGCTATTAAGTTAAGAACACACGACGTCCATTGGACGTCCATTTCAGGTCCATCTCAAGTCCAAACGTCCATGGACATTGAATGGATGTTCATTGTACGTGTGAACATGGCCGTCCATTGGATGTTAAAAACGTTCGTCTATTGTACATCCATTCAATGTCCAGAAATATTTATATGAATTTCAGTTTGATCCCTAAGAATCTTATTTTTATTTCAAATGGAACTGAAATTCGTAAGTATCTTCAATCAAAAATTTCAACCTTGATGGAATATTTTATTGGGCCAGTTTATGTACATTTCTAGATATTCATTGTACATTCAACAATTAACATCCATTATACGTCCCATTCAAATACAAACAATAATTTCTTTTATAATAAACGATATATAAACAAATAAATTGTCACGTATTAATTTATTATCATTATGGGTACGTCAAGTATCTTCTAAATTCAACAATACTTTAACCACTGTATTCTTTTCGGGATCTAAAAACGTTATTTTTCCGCTTGCTATTTTTTCTTGCCGCCTATGAAATATTTTTGAAATTCGCGGGCAATTTTTTGGGTCATTGCGAGCGCCACGAACGTTTAGTGGAACGTGCCTTTCCTTTAGTGTTGTTGAGAAATGTGAGGTTAATGCTTCCGCGCCTTTGCTCTCCATTTATGACTCCGTTTCGTTCGTTCATCGATGTTAATAAATGAGTATACTTTTCATTACTGATTAATATGGGTCCTAGAAAACTTTCGAATAAATATTATAAGATAGTGCGACTGATGCATGGTGGTGAATCTAATTCAGATGGAAATGAGTGTGCTGCAGGTTTCAACAGAAATGCAACCTATTTACAGATATCTTGGAAGCAAGAAATAAAACAAAAGTGGCTGAATACAGCAGTAATCTGAATGATGATGATCCTTAGTCTAGAAAATATAGAAAGAAGAAGGGTGTATTTTCTTCAGAAGAAAGTGAGGCCGATGAAGCAGATGAATATTACCTCTACGTCCCCCATTCAAGCCTACAATGAAAAAACGATTGAGTCCCTCTCATGTGTCTCCTGTCAATACTGAAGCAAATGGCAAATTACCTCCATTCAAGCCTACAATAAAAACAGGATTGAATTCCTCTCAAGTGTCTCATGTCAATAGTGAAATAAATGAAGGTGTATAATTTTCCAAGTAGTCTTGAGTAATGATCATATATAACAAACTCAAACTTGGCAAATCTTTCCTGTACGTACACTTTGAAGCAAAGTTTTATTCTTTTATGTTGATTATTAATTTTTCAGTCAAATTAGATGTCAAAAACAAGAGGAGGGAACACATATGAGTTAATGAAAAGGGGTTCATCCCGACTTATAAGCAAAGGTCTCGCATCTCAATATAGTTACCACGTCGAAAATGAAACAATCATTCAAGGATTTGAAAATGGCCGACTTCCTGATCAGTGGGTAGAACAAAAGATATATTGTTGATTATTATTGAATATATACATACAGGTGCTGCAGAACAGGCAGATGAAACAACGAACAAAAAAGAAATAGAGGAGGCAAATATGAAATGGTTGAGGAGAGCAAATGAAAGGAAATGAATCGTTCTCAAAATATTTTTATTTATTTATACTTTTGACCAGTGTTGTTATTCTTTTGTTTTATTATATTTTTTTTTTAGAGTATCTACTTACATTTATGTTGCTATCTAATGAATTCCTTTGGTGGATGATGTGTGTTAGTTTTTGGAAGTGTCATCAATTTTGATATGTGCAAGATATAAAATAATGAAACTAGAGAGTTCTAGTATCTCAATTTTGATTGTATCAATTTTCAGTTGGATTTCAACCTTTGAAATATATGAGAAGACAAATTTCATTAAAATCTATTTGTGGAATTGTATATAGAACATTGTTCATAAGTTTGATAGGTTCAAGATAAACAACTTCTGTTACATTTTTTTTGTGAATATGTTAGTTTTTGGAATATAAATATAATTTTGAATTGAAAAATGTATATTTCCAAAATTATTGATTTTACGAAAAATCACTTCTGATATACCATGCTCGTAAACATTTTAATTAAGATCCAGAACACTAAGGAATTTTGGGTTCTAACAATCAAATGTCAACTTTCTGATATGAAATGTAAGGTATACAGGGTGTTGAAATATTGGGCAGTACTTTTGCTAACATATGGTATAGGTAAAAAAATAACACTTGGTACTTATTCCCTTCCGAATATTGTATCACCGAGATTTTTGTGATAACTTTATCGAGAAGTCTTTGTGATTCTCTATTCAAGTAGAAATAATGTCTTAAGCACACTACAAGAACAATGTATGTATGAGAACTTGTGTTAGTTGTACCTTTACAGTATATTTCCAAAGTATTGCCCATTATATACAAGACACCTTGTATAATCTGTATCCTCTGGATTCATTTTGGATATACAATGGATGTACATTGGACGTCCACAGTGGTTGTTATTTGGATATTAATTGTACGTCCAAAGTGGTGTCCTGGTCCATTGAACGTCCATTGAATGTACTTGGACTAATTCTGACATCCAGTGGATGTCTTGAACTTCCATATTCAACGTCCATTGTTCATCAATTGTACGTACATGTGCTGTGTGGGAATCTTTTAGCTCTCTGGGACTTTTCAGCTTAGGAAGTGGTAGCAGGTGTGCTACCTTCCAGTTGTTAGGAAAATATGATTGCTCGATACATGAGTTTATAATGTGGGTCAAATATATAAATATATATGTCCAACAGAATAGTAACATTTTTAAATCTGCCTGAGCCTGGCTTAATATTGTTATTGTAAAAGTTTAATGCAGTTTCACTGGGGAGATTATTTATATAAGCCAACCAAAATACATACCTCTCCACTTCAGAGGGATAGTTACTGAAATTTGGACTGACCATATGTCTCAGAAGGAACAGGGATGGCATTTAGAAATAAATTGAATTTATTGTGGCAGGGACGACTTATCCCCGCCTGGTAGGCAGAAGCGAAATCCACACACCTTACATTCTGAGACGGCTAACCTGAAATATTTCGAAGTGTATCAAACTGACACCTAAATTACAGCGGGCTTTTCAATCAATTAATTACCAAGAAAAATTTTTTATATGATTTAAATTTAAATTTTTTATCGCCGAGTAGTGGCTAAATTGAATTTAACTGTTGAGAAATATAGAATTCTCGTGGGCTCATATATGTAGACAGAAAAACATATCGTTCAAGGTTATGTTTTGGTTCAAGGTTATGGTCTGAAGGTTGGCACGTGTTCATTTTGAGGACGAATTACCAAGATTTGTGTATACTGTGTGCTTTCATATTTATTATTTCTATATCCATTCCAGTAGAATGGGCCGATAAACCGGCAAACATAATAGAATTTGCCGCTTTGACCGAATATGCTGACCATGGCGGAGATTTATTCTATTACTTTAAATGTAACTTGCCTATTTTTTTTTAAATACTTTTTCGAAGACTGTTGAATGTGCCGAAAAAATCCAAAAGGAACTGAATTTCCAATAATTTGTCGATTTGAGTTCCCATCAAAATCTTTTTTTTCCGGGCTTGGAACCGGCAGATGTTATAACCAAGGATTTAAGATATAAAATGTATCAGGGAAGTGTAGAATAAGAAATAAAAAATAACAAACATCACTGTTTACTCAGTGTTTTGAATAATAATGTATTTAGTTAGCATCAGTGCTACATGAAAACGCAGAAGTTGGCAATCAGGATTTGTTACAAACATTATTATATATAGGAAAACTAAACCTAATTGAATAAAATTTAAATTAAGTATGGAATTATGCAAAAATAAAGATGACAAAACACGCTAACATTTAGTTATAACAAAATTTTCCAAAAGATTTTCGAACTGATTTAGATTATCAAAGTTTTTAAAAGTCACAGCTCAATAATTGTACAAAGTCTAAGCATTAAATATCTTAGTAGGAGTAATTGAATGTTGAACTGACCCATTCTAATCCTCTTAATAACTTTCTCAATGATTAATAATTTGAAAAAATTTTCATTTCATATCCTCATGCTATTCAGCTGAACATTGTTTTATTTCCGCGTGTTTCAATAATTATACGTTTTCCTCTAGAACATGGTGCTTGAAGACTAAATGTCTCTTAGATTTCCGATGTTCTTTTATTTGACGTAAATAAGCCTGCCTTTAAATAATAAAAAAAATTAAAAATATCTAAAAATGATTAGTATTAAACACTTTTATTGATTGTTTTGCATGATGAAGGGGAGGCGTACACCTTTATTTCTTTTCTTCAAGCGAATTTACACAATATATTTAGCTGTTTTACAAATTGAAAGCAGCTTTTACGCCAGAAATTCCATGTTGATGGTACTTTCGACACTGCACAAATTTGCAGTTGTTCACCATACATGGCTGCCTCTGCTCAGACAAACACCACACCACTGTTCTACTAATAGATTCAACCCAAACCCAATCAAGTAATATATTGTGGTTTAGGAAAATTGTGCTATACGCGATCAGCGAAGTTATCGACTGGTTTTACCCCCGAACAGTTTTCACTTAATTTGGTCTACTTTATTTGTATAGGGGAATCATATTTATTTATCTTTCCGTTTTCCTTCATAATTCAACATTATAATATGTACGATTTTAAACGAACCCTATATTTTTGGTTGAGATGAATTTATTCAACTGAGAATGGATATACTATACACGATGTTCTATTGTCGTATTTTGTCGCACATTCTGAAAAATATACGTGATTTCAAAACTGGCGGCAAGTTATTTGCAACTCCTGAAATTGATTTGTTTGAATATATGAACAGGGTATTCATAAAATCAGATGAAATGCTTTTAATATAGAATTTTGTTTTACCAAAATTGCCAAGGTATATGAACTAACCCTAAAATTTGAAGGTAATAGACTACCCTTTTGGTGTTCCATTAGGATTCGTGATGTTTTTTCGTAGTTATAGAAATTGTAGTGACTCGGGTGACATTTTTGAGTGTAGCGCCATAATAGAATGAAAAACAGAATCGCTGAATTTGTGTTAGTTAAAATATCTAGGAATATCAAAAAATACACCTATTTTGAATATT